>VZUI01048029.1:0-85294 GCA_013401135.1 Cettia cetti | reverse complement strand
GCATTGATGGGCCATTAACAGAAAATAGCTCAGGGGGTTTGGGAAGAGCACTGCTCCAACAATTGGATTTATCAGTTCGTGAAGATAGTGATAGAATACATTCCACACCATAACCCAGGACATAGTGAGAGCCAGGTGTGAATTCGGTCCCAGTGCTACCCACAAGCAGCAGGAGACAGGACTCAAGACAGGTACATCTTAGCAAAGAACTGAAGGCGTAAGTCTGAGGTCAAAGGGAGCCCTTGGAGCAGTGGGTAGGTGCAGTTCTCAGGTGAGGCTGGTCTCAGAGCAATTGTGACCCATCAGTGCACTGAGGAGTGGCTACAAATCCTCGGCAGAGTTTTCAAAAGAATCATCAGAGTTTTACTAAACTACTCTGCTGTTCTGCTCATGAACCATTGAGACGTGTAGGATGCCTGGACTATTTTTAAGGTCAGAAGGAATCTGGGGAGTTGAAACTGCTCTGTGTGTGGAAGACAAAAGTGACTGATGAAATCAGATAAAAAACTGGTTAAATCCAAAGGAAAGAAGGAAATAGAGAGGATTGATGCCCTGGAGCTCTTCAGGCAGGAATCTCTGCTCCAGGTGGTGAGACTGAGCTACAGGAGACACAGCCTGACTTGGACTGTTGACAGTGTGTGTGCTTCTCTGAAAGCAGAGTGCTGAACAGGAAAGTTCAGTCTGAATTAGGTCTCCAAGTCAGACTGAGTGCTGGTTTCTCTTGTCATTTGTACTGACCATCGGGCTGTGTAAACTGATGAATTGCAGTGCCATTACGGCATCATTTGTTCCTCCTCAGTGCTCTCAGATTTCTGGGTAGCTGGAATTTTTCTGTAATTGAAAAAAACACTTTTTTTCCTCTTCTTTGCTGCAGCTGCAATATCAGAGGCAGCCACTACACTCCATTTGTAGTCACTAGGATTATTTATGTGATAATGAAGCCATACAACTTGAGATCATCTCCGCTGGTGCTGACCTTTCTGATAGATTGCTGGAGAAATTGCGCAGCTGCAGTTCATACTGGTTGATGTCACTCATACAAGGCAGGGCACTGCAAAGTGTTTATAACCCACATTAAGGCAATTTTTTAGAATAGACAGCCACAATCCCAGAAGTTGCCTTGCCTGCACATCCTGTAACAGCTATTTGCCACTTTGAGCCATGAGGCTGTCAAGAAATACAAGATGCTTCTTAAAGGTATCAAAGACACTGAGAGATGGAAATGTGCCGTTATCTTATAAGACTAAAAGCTATTAACTTTGATTTCCTTTAATAAAATACATTTGGGGACACGTGAAGAAGCATTTCAATACAGAGACTTACCCAAAGGGAAAACGGACCCTTTCAGGCTGATGGCACTTAGTGGTTGGCCAAGTAAAAAGGCCGTTGCTGTTTTTAGCATTGAATTTCTTATCTGGTCTTACTGCTGTCTGAGGTTTCTATCTAGATTGATAGGAGCATGGGAATCCTTGCAGAATTTGACAGGTCAAAGCTGAGCTCTTCTGTGAGTTGAAATTGAAATTTTTCTGTGAAATGCTGAATAGTACTTAACTTGTGTGACTTCAGAGTAAATCATCTGGGTGAGTGTTGAGGTTGTGCATAGATAGACACATAGATGTGTCTTCAGCACAAGAAGGGCATGAAGCTGTTGAAGCAAGTCCAGAGGAGGCCATGGACATGCTCCAAGGACTGGAGCTCTTCTGCTCTGGAGCCAGGCTGGAGAGCGGGAAGGTTCACCTGGAGAAGAGAAGGCTCCAGAGAGACCTCAGAGCCCCTTCCAGTACCTAAAGGAGCTCCAGGAGAGCTGGAGAGGGACTGGGGACAAGAGCCTAAAGGGACAGGACAAGGGGGAATGGCTTCACTGCCAGGGGGCAGGGTTAGATAGGATATTGGGAAAAAATTCTTGGCTATGAGGGTGGGGAGGCCGTGGCACAGGTTGCCCAGAGCAGCTTTGGCTGCCGCATCTCCAGCAGTGTCCAAGACCAGGCTGGATGGGGCTTGAAGCAACCTAGGATAGTGGGAGGTGTCCCTGCCCATGGGGGGGTTGAAACAAGGTAGTCTTTAAGGTCCCTTCCAATCCTAGTCATTCCATGATTCTATGATATGGGGAGTAACACGTGCTATTTTCCTTACTCAGTGTGTTCCCTGATTCAGCCAATGGTGAACAGTTGGAATGTGCTCTCAGGGTTTGTTTGCAACAGTCTGAGATGCTCAGTATTTCAGAGATAAATTTTTGAGCTTAAATGTTGCCAAGTAACAAGATTCCTTACTGTTTTTTGTTTGTTTGTTTGTTTTGGTTTTTTGTTTTTGTTTTTGTTTTTTGCTTCCAACAACAGCCCAACACAGGGGATTGTGAACAAAGCATTCGGCATCAACACAGACTCCCTGTACCATGAACTTTCCACAGCAGGGTCTGAGGTCATTGGAGATGTTGATGAAGGAGCAGATCTGCTAGGTAAAGCCTTGTTAGAGCCATTCTGTTTTCTCTGGTACAATGACACTATATTAAGCTACTAGAAACATTTAAATTATCTTTTTCTTTCAGAACTTGGATGTTTAGCTTTTTAAAGAATGTATGGAAATTGAGATACATGTGATTGAAGCATGAACCTGCAGTACAGTGATGATTATTTAGAAAATAATCTCAGCTGTTAGGTAACTTTTATTTGGGTGTATAAGTTTATTCAGTGTATAAGTTATTTTTCTACAGGATTATCCCTCACAAATAGTTTGAAGACAAAACGTGCTCCTTCTGCTTCTGGCTGAAAATTCCCCCGCAATAATTTTATACTGAGAGTAAAAAGTTTGTTTGAAATTTGTAAGAAAGTAACTCATTTGGTTAAGCTTTTGATGTTGAAATGATGTGGTATTATTATGGTCTGTAATGCAATATTTACTGTTTTACAGTCAGCCTAAAAGAGGTAATAATTCACTTCTTAAGCTGGTTTTGAAGATGTTTGTTATACCTGTAGCCAGCCTGTGTTCTTGTGTTCCTGGCTGGGATTCTGCAGCAGTTAGAGAAGCAGCTTTGCCTCAGGGAGCACTCTCAGCCCTCTCCATACTTTTTTGATTGGATTCCTGAGTATCTATATCTTGTTTTTTGACAGAATTTAAGCATGTTCTTAATTCCTGCTGTTTTCCTGCATCGGGACAGTACAAGTGGTCTTTGAGTACTCAGGTGACATGGGCAGCTGATTGAGTTTATCACAGTGTAGTTCATTTTCCATGTTATTGCTTGCTTTAAAGAGCCTTGTGACACACCAGGACTCCAGAAACATTGTGTTACATGTACTTAGTGGCAAGAGATCTGATCTGAAAGTGAACATTTCCTTTCTGGTGATTACTGATGTAGATCTGCTTATGGATAGTCTTGTAAGTTTGGTTCTTTGTATGTGTCCAGAACAGAATGAGCTGAAGCGCCTCACACAGACTTGCTTGCAGCAGCTCACCTTTGCCCAAATTAGGAAGGTACTTTTATCAGCTTTGATATGTCTTGTATCAGGACCCTTAAAAAGCATATGGTTCTGCAGGAGGGATAGATTTTTCCCTATTAAACAAAAACTTAACCTTGAAGATGTGGACTGAAAATTGGAAAGGAGTTAATACAATACTTCTTGTTTGATGAAAGACAGATATCTGTGAAATTGTACTGTTATAGTCAATAGTGTGACTGGAATTAAGAACATGAACCAGACCACCATGAGAATGCTCACAGTAGCTTTTTGATATGGGTTTGAGTTGATTTTTTTAAAATCATGCTAGTCCTGCAACATGTATGAGAGCCCTTGTGCCACTGCCTAAAGCGTAAAATCATTTATTCTTTTCAAGATTGCCAGGAGAAAAAAAAAAAATCTGCAGAAGACAGGATGAACACACAGGCTTTCTCTGCCTGCAATGAGAGCCAATCTGTGCAAATACTTACAAAACTAAGAATTTTGAAGGAAAAGCAAGATTTCCAGGTTTGAGAATCCCCTGGATGCTGGTAGCCATTTGCTGAAGGGCTGGGGCTCCTGCTTAAAGAGAAGCTTGACAGTAGGAGCTACATGTGATGGTTAAAGCTGTGGAATAAATTTTGGTTAGCCAGCTCCATGCTTTATCAAGGAGATCTCTTCCTAGCAGAATCAAAACTAAAACCGTGAATAATCTTGCCATTGACTCTCTGTTTTATCTTGGTCCTCGTGTTCACTCCTTCCTTATCAAGGAGGGTTGGGTTGATTCTGCGGCTCTGTCTGCTAATCACTATGCCAACTGATGATTTCCTTCTCCCCCCAAAATGGCTGGGGTATCAGGCTTATTGGCTTGGAATAGTTACTATTCTATTCTGGATAATTACTTGCTTGGTGTATGAATGGCTCTGGGCAACGTGCTTCCTACTTTGTAAGCCTGCCTTCTGGAAATCCATTTCCCCTTGGGATTACCCTGTAATCTGACCCAATGATCAGCATGAAATGCAGACTGTTGTTTTCAAAGAGCCAAAGCTTTTTGTTGCCCAAATCTTGCATGGTTGTTCACTACAGTCTCAGATGAAGTCAAAGGTGCTTCACTTCTTTCTGCTGTAAGGCTGCCCAAAGACTTCAGTGTGGTGAGATATCTGTTGTTTGGGAGCTACCATTTGCAATAGAAGTGCACAAAGACTTTGTTGAACAGTGCCCATGTAAGTGTGGATCCTGAAGATCACAGTATAGTTTCTGAAGACTGCAGCATGGCTTACGAGGAGGACATTTCTGTTCTGGGACCATTTTCTGGCCTGAGCAGAGCAACAGAACCCTTTCAGGTGATCCCATGGCAGGCCAGCAAAATAGGAAGGCTGGTGCCTTTTCAAACCTGGGAGATGGACTGTTATGAAATCAGGTAGTTCTGTGCTTTTTTTTTGTGATAAACATTGATCTAATTAATCCTTTTGCTGAGTTCTTGCCACTGACTCCAGCACATAAGAGTGTTTTTAAAAGGAGTACACACATTGGTGGTTCCTCCCCACAGAGGAAGAAGAGAAAGATCTCAGGGGTCATGTCTCTCAACAAAAATGAGACTGGTACTTTTTTTGGCTTTGCATAACAGAAAGCACAGAAGAAAGTCTAGTAAAGATAGAGGCAAAGGGCTAGATCTTAGGGCTGACAAAAATATGTCAGCATAATCCAAAATCTTGTCTTTTTTGTTAGGTGGAATGGTCTCTCTTTGTGCTGTACCCTTGAGTCTCAAGAGACACAGAGGAAATTGAGCTTTATGAAAATTATGTGAGAAACAAGATCCACAAGCTGAAAGAGTCCTCTTTAGGTCATATTTGAGGCTTGCTTCTTTCTGTATATAAAATTAATGAATGACTCTAAGCTCACTTAAGTGAAGACTTATTACTTCCTCCAGTCTCTCAATACTTGGCAGTCAATCTGTAAAGAATATTCTTTTTTTTTTCTTTTTGGTCTCAGTTCTGTAAAGAAAGAGAAATCTCATCAAAGAGGACCTTAAAAACAGGACTTATAGCATTTACCCTTGAGCAGTGCTGGCAGGCCAAGTCTGATTCTGGAATGGAAAATCCTATTTATTCCTGATACATAATTGGCACTCTTCATGTTTTATTTTTTTTTTTTAATAAAACCCGCAAAACATGTGGGTTTTCTCCTACCTCTAATACTGCTTTACATACATGGGTTTGTATGGGTTCGTATATTCTCCAGAATACTTCCTATGAAGTATTCTCCAGAATTCTCCTACTTCATAGGAAGTATTCTGGAGAAAATGTGGAGCGAGAACAATTATTTACTAATGGGCATTGAGGACCAAATTCCCTTATTTCTCCTACAGACTTAGGAACACTAGTTGGCTGTCTTTCTGCATATTCACTTGTTAAACACAAGTGATCCTGGGTAGGCTCCTGTTCTCCCATCTCCCCTTCTCTCAGCTCCCCCTTCTACAGGATCGCCCATCCTGCTCTTCCCTATCCCAAGTGTTTCCAGACACAAATGATCACAGCAGTTTGGGTGTGTTCAGTGGACAGGTCTTTTTACTGAGGGTGGTGAGGCAATAGCCCAGAGAAGCTGTGGCTGCCCTATCCCTTGGAGAGTCCAAGGCTAGGTTAGAGGGGGCTTGGAGCAACCAGGGATAGTGGAAGTTGTCCCTGCCCCTGGTAGGGGGTGGAACTGGATGATCATTCCAACCCAAACCATTCTGGGATTCAGGTTTAGGATAACCAACTGTATTTGCTTTGGAAATTAAAGAACAGGGGGTCTGTGGTAAAGACAGAAATGCAGCCTTATTAGTGGTAAGTTTATATACAGTGTTGTGTACAGAAGTTAAAATGAGATTATCAAACTAAGTCCCATTGCTAGACTGTACAAAAAAAAAAAAGGTTTTAAATGCAACCAGTTGTCTTTTGCAAGGTGAAGTGTTGCTGGGAGAGCACAGTTTTTCTTAGAGAATCCAGTTGTTAAAATCACAAGGGGAGGGGAAGTGAGAGGTAGGGGGAATGAGCTGTTCTACATTTAGTGGTAGATGACTAAATAAAGATAAAATGAAGGTTTACCCAGCCCAGGAGGATCTGACTGCCTCAGATCCACAGAAAATCCCAGATCCTGGAAATCTGGGGATAGCTGAGGTGTGTGGTTGCAGTTGTACCACAGGTTACCTTTCCTTGGTTTTTTTTCCTGTCCTATATGTAGTGTCATGCCATCAACAGCTATGGCAGGTCCTGTCCTTACTATTTCATGCCTTTTGATATTGAAATGGCTGAATCATTGTTAATTTTTTTTGAACAAAATTTTGATTTTGTTGTTTTCAGTCACTGATGGATCCTTTTTCACTTCCTTTTTCCCTTGTCTCTCTGTGCTTCGCTGGACATGGCGCATAGGGGAGTTCTCAGGTGTGTATCTCGTGCTCAGTTCTCCTTGTTTCTTTTTTTCTGGTTGAGGTTGGATTATGTGGTATACACGTGTGATACTCCCCTGCTCTTGTCCAAACACAGTTGGCTTTGCAGACTTCTTCCACCTCGCCTTGCTTGGTTGCCTCACACTGGTGGGTCCCAGCAGCAGGAGGTCCCTGTTCTGCTCACATTCCTGCTACCTTTCAACCCGCTTTCTCTTGCGTGGCTGTGGGCAGACTCCACAGTGTCACACTAGCCTGTCACTCAAGGTCTTGGGACTCAAAGGGCTTTTTTTCTGCCAGGAAGGGTACTTTCGGCAGAGGTTGGGTGGGCACAGACTGATTGAGGGTCCCATTGTCCTCTCCATGGCCTGTGCTATGAGGGGTGCCTCCATATGCCAGTGGATGTGGGGGTTTACCTTGTGCAAACCAACCCCCTTTGGGTATTGTGGTACTGACATTAAAGACACTTTTGTGATGGGTTAGAGTGGCAAAGCCTCTGTCTTTGGTGGAAACTTTGCCTTTTTGTCTCAGGAGTTGCACGATTGCTCTGTCCTTTGTTGGGGCAGGCTGCTTGCTGCCTAGGGCCACGCTCTGCCATCAGGTTTGCACCTGCTTGTAAAATACACTTGGGCTCTGATGCAATTTCAGTTGGAGTCAAGGGAATCTCTCTTGATTACAGTGCAAACTGGGTAAAACTTGCCCTGTAGTAAGGATGGTGACCTGGCAGCTGTGATAGTGTCACGCGCCAACAAGCTCTGCCATGTCGCTGTGCCCGGCACTGCTCAGTGCAGGCTCTGTGATGATGCCAAGAAAGGGATGGCAACATCCCTTTTCATTCAAACTGGCTTACTGTAAGCCACATTTTTTGTGAACATTCCTCAGAAAATCTCCCACTGAAGTTGGGTTGGAGTTTGTTTCAGTGTGGAGGTGCATTTGGGCCTTTTTAGGCCAGATGAAATCTTTGATACTCAGCCCCACTTTTGGTTTTTTCCCCCCTGCTACTGTCCTTCCTTCACCCTGTTCATAATGTCTGTTGACCTGCCTTTGTTGTGGTGATGGGAAACTCAAGGATGTATCATACAGGTAAAATGATGAAGGTGAAGGAAGCAGGTCTCAAGCTTGTCGTGACACCTTTTGTGATAGGACAAGGGGTGATGGTTTTAAACAAAAGAGGGGAGATTTAGATTAGATATAAGAAAAATGGTTTTTGCAATTAGGGTGGTAAGGCCCTGGCACAGGTTGCCCAGAGAAGTTGTGGCTGCTTTATCCCTGGGAGTGTTCAAGGCCAGGTTGGATGAGGCTTAGAGAAACATGGTTTAGTGGAAGGTATCCCTGCCCATGGCAGGGAAATTAAAATAGATGAGTTTTAAAGGTCTCTTTCAACCCAGACCATTCTGTGACACTCTAAGATAAAGTTCCTGTTGGGTCAGGCTGAAGCAGAACAAGGTAACTTTCAACCAAGTCTCACATGTATTGGCACCACACACTGTACATGTGCTGATGAGCTGCTCTGTTTGCTGTTTAAAGACTGGTACTTAATGGCTGCTGTTTTTCTCTTCCTTTCTTCCCCTTTGTCCCCATCTCTTTCTGTTCCCTTTCTTGTATGGGATGGCTCTCATAGTACGGGATGATTTCTTTGGTAAGGCGAAGGAAGGCCTTTTTACTTTTTAAACTTTTTTTTTTTCTTTTTTAATGTGCATTTTTTTCTGCATTCCTTTCATCCACTCATCATCTGTCTATATGTCTTGCATCACCTTGGTTTGGTTTTTTGTGGTGGTGGCAGTACCTCTCCAAGAAGCAGGATGCAGCTGCACTGTAGAGGTGGTTTGGGGATTCTCATTGATTATCCGCTTTGATGCTTCACACTGTTTGCCTGGCTGTGGGAGGAAGATGGTATAGGTGCTCCACTGGACAGATCTCTGCCCACACCTCATCTCCCGTTGCTCCACACCCCAGAGGATTGAAGAGGTCTCCTTATAGTCTCTCCGTAGTGAAAGTTTTCTTCCCATGAGCAGAGCTGTCCCACTACAGCCTGTGCAAGATGATCTCGTAGTGCCATTCTGTGGCTCTGGGAGACTTTGTCCTGTTGTTTACTGCTAGAGGAGCCTTTCCGACCTCTAGATGGTTAAGGCATTGGGCAGTCACTGCATCACACACACAAGTGAAGGATACTGACAGAATGTGGCCTTTACTTGGCATGATGGCTCACCCTCTTCCCCAGAATTTCTTTCTCTCCCAAAAAAAGCTGCAGAGAGGGATGTATGACTCCAGAATATGAAGGAAAAAGATTTAATCCAAAAAAGATGGGGATGAGCTTTTCCCTGGATGTTCTTCAGCACCTTCAAAGTTCTTGTGCCAATTTAATGCCCTACAGGCTAAATATTTAATTGATTGTAGAATCATTAAAAATGAGCAAGAAAAGAATTTAATAAACAGAAGACTTCTGGGTCTTCTGACCTACATGCAGCACGCCACAAAAAAAAAGGGCTATAGATCCTTTACCTTACCAACCCAAAGTACACTGTAGTTTGCATTGCAATTAGTGTTTCCCATTTCTGTGCAGTTGGAATATTCTCTGATGCACATTGTCTGAAACATCAAAGTGATTAATTGTCCGTCACTAATTTTTCAAAAGTTCTTTGAAAATGCTGCTTCTTACACATTCTTGCTGGGAATTTGCTTTTGTCATCATAAATTCATCCCATTTAACTGTGGGAAGGGGATCGGTGTGTTGGAGTGTTGTGGTGTGTTCTCACTTCTCATGTGCTGCCATTTCCTCTAACTTCCATTTAATTCAAGTTTGTATTGTTTTTATTTTCTGCAAATACTAATTAATCAGCAAATGACATATCATGAAGACTGTTGATGTCTTTGCTGTGAAGGAAGAGAGAGTTCAGAGGGCAGGCCAAATACTGATGGTGGGGAGACTTCTTCATGCTCTGGGACCTGTGGTGAGATACAAGCTACACCCCTCAGCACTTGTCCTCCAACAGGGAGAGGCCTCTCTGCCTTCAGCTCTCAAGTGGCCTCTGTTCCTCACTACAAGAAGAGGCTGACCCTGGGACTCAGCAAGTCCCTGGCAGCGGGAAACAATCCAGATGTGCTTTGGTTCCTAAATTTCATTGGGTTTATGAAATACTGAATTTGACCTTTGCTCTTAGCCCCAGATGCATCAATCTTCTTGTAAACCAGTCTGCAGATTGCAGCTGTACGTGGATGCCCAAGTGCAAGTGCAGAGTGTCTGTTGTAGGTGTTAAGTGTGGGTCTGAAGCAGTGAAACAGAGACTTCACATTTTAAACATCTATGAGAACGCTGTTAGAGCTAGATATAGCAAGGGACAATCTGCAGTCCTATTAAAATTGTTCTGGCAGAAGGTTGATAATGGGGAAGTCTTTCATATTCATGAAACTCATCACAACCATGATGCCAAATCATGCAAGCAGAAAATTTGGCTTACACTAAGAAAGGAGGAAAATCACTAGTGTGCAGATCAGGACAGCAACTTGGACAGTTCTGCTGTCCTCTGTAAAAAACCCATAAACTCTACCTTTGTTCTGTGTGAGGAATGATAAAAAATGCTTGCAATAGCTCATTGCTGAACCAGGAGTTGCTGCCTTGACTTCCCTGATTGGTATTAGTGAAGCTCCCCCCTCTGTCCCTCTCAAAGAGGTCTGTGAAGGTAGGGGTGAGAAGCTAGGTCTACAATTTAGGTTCTCTACAGGATACGTGGGTGTCTTTGCTGGTGCTGTTCGGTCATTCAGCTAGACAGTCCACTGTCTACACAGGACACAGGAATCTAGGGAAGCCTAACAAAAGTGATTTCTTTTTCTCAAGCGTAAGTTAAGCAGTGCCACAAAAGCTGCATGTTTCTAGGAGAGTAGGTGAAAACTGCCTGGCCTTTCTTTTCAGGAATGGGCAAAGAAGTGGGCAATCTGCTGTTGGAGAACTCTCAACTGCTGGAGACCAAGTAAGGAACTGTTGTATGTTCTGATCTATCTGCCTGGTTATAAATGAGATGTCATCTTGGTGTAGGTCTTGGCCAGAACTCCTGCCTCACTTGTTATCTAACTGGTTGTCCTGGATACTTGTTCCTTCTCTTGCAGAAGAAGAATTGCTCTCCTGAGCTGTTTCCTAACTTTTTCCTTTCTGCAGGCACTTGGATAAAGCCTCTAGGCATGTGTTGGTAGGGCCTGATGTCATCTGATATCAGTTGCAAGCTTTAAATTAACTTCAGTGGGAATCCATGTGTTGGTCTGAGCCTCTGTGAGGATATTGCTGTTAATAAGGTTTTATTTGCAAGGTTTGTTATTAGGGAAAAAAGCTGTCACTGTTGAGTTCTCAAACAATTTTGTAATTGATGGGGGAGAAGCAGACAATGTAATGGAGTTGATTTTTGAGAAAAGCTGGCAAACCAGCTGTTAAAGCTGAGGAATTGGAAAGAGGAAGACAGAGTACTCCCAGGGGAGAGCTGGAGAGCTATTGTGATGGGAAGCTACTGATTTTATAAATATAAGATGTTTTGGAGCCTATTGGAAATGCGTATTTCTGTTGCCATCATCTGCAATTACCCTCAGTTGCAGATGACAGCAGTTCTGAAAGGTGTATTTCAGACTGTCAGATAGATCGGTTCGTCTGCACGTGCCTTCTGCAGTGTTCTGCCATCTTCCAAATGAGAGATTTGTTTGTTTGTTAGTCAGGATACAGGAACGAACAAACCTCTTCCTGAACAATTATGGTGATTTCTCTGTTCTTCTGCAGCGCCATCTTCCCAAAGTTTAATTTCCATTGATTCACAGCTGGACTGAATTGTTAAACACACTTGTTTCAACTCTCCTTGTAGTGTCTGAGTCTTTAGTTAAAGGTCTCCTTTATGGACAGCTGCTGGGTTTGGGCATTTTTGCTTATTGTCTCTTTCACACCTTCAAGAAATGCTTTGAACGTTGTGAAGAATGATTTGATTGCCAAGGTGGACCAGCTGTCTGGGGAGCAGGAGGTGCTGAAGGGAGAACTGGAAGCAACAAAGCAGGCCAAAGCCAAAATAGAAGCCAGAGTCAAGGAGCTGGAGGAGGAGCTAAAGAGGTGAGTGATTACCCCTCTGCCCCAAGGAGCTGGGAGTGAAGAGTGGTAAACCCACCTCCTCCGTTTTACTCTGTTTCACTTATGGGATTAGCATTGGCATTCAAAGGTACTTTAGAGAGCACAAGAAGGCAGGATTGGGATTCTGTTGCAGTAACTCCAAACCCAGTCTCCCTGGAGTGAAGCATTAAGGGTTTAAATTTGCAATTAAAAGCCAACCAACAAAAACTACCAAAACCACCCAAAGAAAGGGAATTTCCAAACCAGTAGTTTTGAAGGAAACTGCCAAGGGCTTGATCCTCCTACCAGCCAGGATAGCTCTGAGAGAAGTGAATGCCCATTCATTTACTGAAAGAGCTCATAGAGGGTTACACAAGAAATATTTAAATGCCTATGTTGATATTGTTTCATTGTTCATGTTATGAGTGAGAAGAGGCAGAAGAGATCCTAAATTTGGACACAGGAAGATGCTACGTTTTATATTCCTGCCAAACTAGAGAAACTAAAGCCCAACTGCCCAGCAAAGCCTGGAATGGTTTCGCATCCTGGAGCTCAGAACAGAACAGTTCAATTGTGGCTGGCTGTGCATGACTGCAGGTGCTCAGGGCAGAAGATGTTCTCCAGCTGGAATCTAGAAGGTTCTGTAGTCTGAGCTCAGAATCACCAAGAGTAACACAGACTGGTCTCTTTGTTGTTCAGAATGTTTGAAATGAAAGTAGTCTTGCAAGCAGGGAGATTTTTTAAAATGCCTTTTGTAATGCCTCATAAAGTAGGAGTTCAAAGAAATTGAAAGCACTCACTTGAATATTCCCAGTATTTTTTATCAGGGTTTGGTGTTCTTTACCATTTTGGCAAACTGTTTTTCACATTATGGTCTTTTTTTACTGTATTGAATTACAAAGAATCAGAGAATCTACTGAAACCAGAAGCAGTCTGGCAGAAGCATGTAAACCAGCATTTTCCCTGTTGAAAATGGCTCAGTTCTCATCAGCTATTGGTGTATCAAATATTTGAATGTAGATGCTGGTTCAGAAATAGAAACTGGCCAGATTCTTCCACTAGTCAGTATTTTGGTGCTCACAACAGTAGTTTGAAAAAAAGGGGTGAGGTTGGTGAAGCTGTTCAGAATAATGTGCTGAAAAAGGGAGGGAAAATGCCCAAGAAGCATCTCAGAATTTGTAAACTTCGTACACATGGTTTGAGATTGCTCCCTTGTGATGGATGCAGCCAGACTTCCCATAGCTGGTTCTCTTCCCAAAGCCAGCCATGGTGTCACTTGCTGTTTTGACCCCTTTCTTCCTGTTTCCTAGAGTGAAATCTGAAGCAATTGTTGCCCGACGAGAGCCCAAAGAGGAGGTGGAGGATGTAAGCAGCTATCTCTGTACAGAATTGGTATATGACATTACTAAAATGCCTGCGGGGAAAGGGGGTTGATTTACTTACCTGTATTGCTTCATGAGTCCTGAGATGCAGATTGATGTGCCTTTGCTAGCAGTGAAGGCAAGGGTGGTGAATGGGTTGTGGCTGATGAGCATGAAATCCCTTCATACAACCTTCAAATCAGAGTCTGGCACAGAGGAGCAGCCGACCCAGTGGCAGTACCACTGTGTAGGTTGTAGTTTCTACAGCCAGGTGCTAGAGCACTGCCTGCTCAATACCATCCTAATTTAGAATTAAAATCTTGTGTGCAGTGAGGATTCTCTCAGGGTATTATGACTGTCAGGTTCTCCAGAAGAGCCTGTCCCATGTTGGCAGTGAAGATATAGCTGTGAGGCCATCATGCAGTGAAATCCAGCTTACACAGCCAGCTTTGCAACAGTGACTACCACTATGTCTTAGTGCTGCATTTTTCTTCATTCTCTTCCATAAGCCAGTACTACTTGTTAGAGGATACAGGCAGAGAAGAGTCATGAGCTGTTCTTCTAGGACAGCTCTTGAAACCATTTTGGCTGGGATAGAGGCTTTTCAACTAAGACCAACTGGAGCTGAAAAACAAAAACAAAAGGCAAATCAAGCAGTAACAAGATTTTCCTTGTAAATATCCCTGCTAGGACAGGGAATTCAATACATTGCTTATCAGCATTACTGTTTTCTTTCTTACACAAGGTATCAGCAAGTTCCATTTTAACCTAAATCACTTGACTTAATTGGAGTGAACTTGGTCCGTTGAGAATTTAAGTAGATGGGAACATTTTCAAGTTGTGCTCATGAGCTGCTGAAGAGAGTTGGACTTGTTTTCAGCTGAACAGACAGGAAGTCTGGTTCTTTTTAATTTAAAAAATAATTGATAAATTCCTTTTTGTTTATGCAGTTCTTGTTTTGACTAGTCATACAGATTTGATTCAAAGTCCAGGGAGGCTAGGGAGTGACTTGGTTAATTTGTGCTCTTCCAGCTCTCAGCAGCACTTACCAGCCAGGCTGAGGTTGGGAATTGCCACAGTCTACCACAAACCCATGCCACCTCCTAGTAATGAGTTTCCAAAACCCTTGCAGTCTTTTGTTTGGGCTGATATTTTCTGTGTCTTAGTCATGTTGTTCTCATTTTCTTCAAAAGAGACAAAACAACTTTCAGTCATGTTGTTCCCAACCCAAAGCTGCCTATGCCTTCATTGGAAGTCTAGTTGTATCACCAAAGAGGAAAAGGCGTTTCCTAAGTTTTCTGTATCCCATCTTGTCAGGGTCCGCAAGCGTACGCAGAGACCTGATGGTTCGTTTTAGGGATCTCAAAGCACAAAAGACACAGCAGGGGACAACTCAATTTGCTTAACCAGAAATGCACCTTTATTTAGTGCCACCAAATGCAATAGTGGGGAGAGAAATAAAGAATAGTAAGAATGGGAGAAAAGTGGGGGAAGGGGATTATAGCTACCAATGTGGAGAGCCGAGTCCTCAAGGCTGAAGATGCCTGTAGACGTGGCGTTCTCCTGTGGGGTGATCACAGAAGTGAGTGGGGGGTCTCCAGAGTTTTTATAGGTTGAACCAAAGCGAGGGGCACTGAGCCAAGTTGAGAAACAAAGTGAGGGGCACTGGGCCAAGGGAGGAACCAAAGCAAGGGGCACTGGGCCAAGGCAGGAACTACCTGTGTTGGGAGCTCGTTGCTGTTCGTGTCTCAGGGACATTCCAAACTGTTCCTGGCCACTGAGGCAGGACCAGGCCTGTCTGGGCAGTCTGTGCAAGCAGGCTTGGTTCAGTCCACCATAGCCAGTCCATCCGTTGTTCTTGCACGGGTTCCCATAGGAACCAGTCCCTTGGTCCAGCGAGCACACCTGCAGGCAGCAGTAGGCAGCCTCCCACTTCAGCCAGCCCCAAAAACTCCTGTGTAGGATTTTAAGGTCTCAGTCCCAGTCCTTGGGGGTCTCATTCCCAGTCCTTGGGGGTCTCAGTCTCTGTCCTTGATGACGGTCATGAGGCAAATGACATTTCTGGACAGACTCTGACACATCTTTATCCATCTGTGCTAACAGAATACTCCCTTCCATCCTCCTGAGGGGACAGATGGTATTATGTGGTGCTCCCTGCTGCTTGTGACTGATTTTGCTACTGAATTAAAACTTTGGTTTCCAGATTTCTGGACCAACAGACCACTGTCAATTCTTACCATTCCTTGCAGACTATCAAAGCATCTTGCTGACAGTAGTCCCACACTGGGGTTTGTGAGGGCGATGTGTTCAAGCTGGTGGTGATTCTCATTCTAATTTCCATGGGTTTGCTCAACACCCAGAGGTCCATGCCATAGTTTGGAGCTCACTATCTGAATTAGCTCCTCCTGTGGGGAAATGGGGGTGAAATCAAGCAGGACAGGGGAAGAACTAACAAATATGTGTCTGTCCCCTGACTTGCATGGTACTAACCTCAATCCCATTCCATCTTTTGTTGGCTGAAGCAGTGCTCCTCCCCTCTGCAGGACAACATTCCCATTGCTCAGCGCCGGCGCTTCACCCGTGTGGAGATGGCCCGGGTCCTGATGGAGCGCAACCAGTACAAGGAGAGGCTGATGGAGCTCCAGGAGGCTGTCAGGTGGACAGAGATGATCAGGTGAGGCTGGGTGTTGGGTAACATTCCTGTTTAGGACAGAACCTGTTTATGTTTTACCTTGTGGTCAATGCAACCACCAACATAGGGTTGAGAAGTACTGGGAGTTTTCCAGACTGTAGATGCTTCTCTCCTAATACCAATTCTTTCTCTCTTGTTCCTGAACCTGGGCTGCAAATCTCATGTTGCCACTGTTATTTGGAGACACTGGACAGTTGTTTGTCTTGCTTGTTTCTTGTGTGCTTAAGCTGGGAGAAGCTCTAGGAAGGAGTATTGCTTCTGATTTATGAGTTCCAAATACTACAGTTTGAAGTGACTCTAATGCTGGGGGCTGTAGTTTCCACGCTGTCTGTGGCAGATAGTGTTACAGAGAGTTGATAAAACTTCATGTTAAACACACTTACTTGCCTTTCACGTTAGCGTTGATACTTAAAATGGCTGGGTGTGCTTGCAGTGAAGACCAGTGCATGTCCCTTTCCCTGGTGTCTTTTGAAATGCGTTAGAATGAATTCTGACTTTCGGCATGGCTTCCTTGACGGAAATGACCTGATGCTTGGCAGAGATGCAGAAATTAACTTTGTTCTGCTGTATTTATCTATAGAGCTTCCCGTGAGCACCCATCTGTCCAGGAGAAGAAGAAATCCACCATTTGGCAGTTGTAAGTTCTTTGGTGGTTTGTGCAAGATTAAGAAAAGGGGGAATGTTGCCATTTCTACTTCAGACGGCTACTTAGTAGACTCTGACATAAATGTCAGGTAGGAGTGTTGTTGGTTTAACCCTTTTGCCTTCAAGGGCTTCCTTTGTCCATAGTGAAATTAAAATCAGATCTGACCATGCGCATTAATTTTGTTTCACAAGCTGTAAAAGTTCATGAGTATCCTGGAATGGAAACTTTCATACACACACTGTCAGTTGTAATAGGTACCTGTTTCTGGAAGCTAAAAACACCTTATGCCAATCAAACCAAGGATGTAGGTCTGGGTTTGAAGTAGAGCAGTTTTTGTAACAGGCTTACAGCCTTTGATCCCAACCTCTTGTTTCCCCTTTTGTGTATTTATGGTGCCTATCTCTCCAGGCACCTTTTCTCTTACTTGGTGGCCTTTTTCTGTCCCTAGCTTCAGCCGTCTGTTCAGCTCTTCCTCCAGCCCTCCCCCAGCAAAGAGGACCTACCCCTCTGTGAATATCCACTACAAGTCTCCTACCACGGCGGGGTTCAGCCAGCGGCGCAGCCACACCATGTGCCAGATCTCCTCCGGCAGCCGCACCCTCGAGTTCTTCCCTGACGAGTGAGTTGCTGGGCTCTGTGCCAAGCCAGGCTCCCCTGCAGCTCTCCCAAAGTGCAGCAGTGTTTGAAATAAGTTGTTTTCCACTTTAGAAACAGTCTGTGTGATGTTAGTATGTCTCTGTTCTCTGTGGTTTATCTCCCTGAGTTTTCACTCTATCAGTCACTATATGGGATGGGTTCAGCAGCCTTCTCCTCCCAAACATACAGTACCCATGGCTTTCCAGGCCATGGTTGATCATCTCAGCAGGGACCACTGGAACTCAAGTTGGCCCCATTGTAGTTCTGCACTTGTATTTGCAGACTGAGATGGAATGAAGGAGGGGTTTTGTGGTGGACTGTGATGGCAGCATCAGGACAAAGGGAAGGAATGTCGGCACAACCCTTTTGACAAGGGGTTTAAGTGAAGATAAAAGTTCTCTCCACAGCACATTTAAGTTCCAGTACTTGGTTTTAATCTTAACCATTCTAAAAATGACCCTCTGGGTATCACTACTGCAGTCTTACCCAAATTCTTTGTGTTGCTGACACAAAGGGAGAAAACTCTTCAGTGCTTTACATGACTTCACAGTATGTTCTGCCATTGCAAAAGTTGTGTGGTTTCACATCGGTTGTGTTTTTATGGAAGGACATTGGAGGATGTGGTGGTAAAGTCGGGTAACTTCTACAATAAAAAGAATTTGTTGAAAAGACACTGTAGAAGGGTAAATTTAGACTTTTTAGATACTCACTGCCCTTATTCAGTCTTTTTCTCTGATGACATCTCACAGTCATGCTGTGGCTTCTTGAGTACTTTCCAGCAGTGTATTATATAATGGGGCTGCCCACAGGATTTAATTTTTTTGCTGATGTTGTTTGTACCTCAGAATGATACTTTAAAAATCTTTTGAGGGCTGGAGCTGACAAACAGCATTTGTTTATATTAAAACATGTCTAAAAGCTCACAGATCAATTTTTGGTTTAACCTTTGCCAGTGCAAAGCTGGAGTTGTCCTGTTGGAACCAGCAGTTAGTGCACATTCTCCTTGTCAGTAGAGAAAGCTTAAAAATGGACAGAAAAATCCATAGTGGACTATAATGAGGAGGGAAAGAACTGGTGGAGATATTAGATTAGTAAGTTGTAACAGCTCTGCGAAAATTGTGTGATCTCCTAGATAGGTTTTAGAGAAGGATTATTCCCTGTTTCTGAAGAGCTCTTGGAACATCATAAGAGGTGATGACAATGACTTGGCTTGCAGCATCGCTCAGGTGACAGATCAGAACTGCCTGTGTCTGCTTCTCAACAGAGTTTTTCTGTCTGATTCCTTGCATCTGTTTTCACAGCTGGATTTGGTTTGTTGTGTGTGCCCTCCCCCATGCTGGCCACACTCCCTTCACCCTTAGCTCCCCTCTTTAACCATCATCTGTGTGATGCTGTGCTTCTCTCCTCAGTGACTGCACGTCCTCAGCACGCCGTGAACAGAAGCGAGAGCAGTACCGGCAGGTCCGGGAGCACGTGCGGAATGATGATGGGCGGTTGCAGGCCTGTGGCTGGAGCCTCCCAGCCAAATACAAGCAGGTAAGGGACCATGCTCTGGACAAGCTTAGTGGGAGGTGACTTTAGTCATTAACTAAGGACCTTAGTCATAAACTATTTAATTTAGAGGTGCCATGTGCATGTTTTATTTGTATGATAATTGTAGGCACAGACCAAATTAATGCTCTGTTTATCTCCACTGAAGTCAGTGGAGGGACATTGCTCTGCATGAAAGTACTGAAATATACCCTAAACCAAAAGTACCCTAAAACAGAGTCCAGTTCTTTTGTTTTAAAAAAATTTCCTTTGTTATAATTGGGCTGGAACCTTAGTTATTTCATTCATACTCTGAGAACTTAAACAGTCCTGTAGTATGTAGTTCATGCCCAATTCTTCCCATCAGTAACACAAAATCAAACAACATCAGCCTCATTTGTTGGCTTATGACACATTTAATGGTCAGAGACCCTCTGAAAGGGAGGAGACTGGCAGCATGGCATGGAGGTTTCAGGCCATAGGATCATTAAATTTGGAAAAGACCTTTAAGATCATCAAGTCCAACTGTCATGATGGAAGGGAATGCTAGTGTCCTGACTCTTTGCAGGGAGCATCCTTTCTCTATCAGCAGAGCAATGTGTAGCCTCTGTTGGCCATCACTGGGACACTGATGATGGTTGATTCTGCCATGCTGATTCCATCTCTCTTGCCATATCCTGGTGTTTGCAGCTTTATACTGTCTTTTTTGTCTTTTCTCCCCCTAGCTGAGTCCCAATGGTGGTCAGGAAGACACTCGCATGAAAAATGTCCCTGTGCCTGTGTATTGTCGCCCACTAGTAGAGAAGGACCCAACTATGAAGGTATGTTGTTTCTGCTTACCATGCAGTCCAGAAAGGGGACATGAAATAAGCAAAGAATTTGGGTTGCTAAACCTGCAGTTTTTGCAGCAATCTGTATTCTTTTGATATTATATATTCCAAATTCTATCTTTCACTTCCTTTTTTTGAATGATGGTTTGTAGTGAATGTAGGAAAAAGTATTTTAGGACAAAATTCTCAGCTGGTTCTGGTTGTGAGGTCCCCTGCTGTTTTCCGACATCTTTTGCTTTCTAGAGACAATTCATCAACAACAGCAACATTTTATGCTTCCAGTGCTTTTGCTAAGACTCCTCAGGGTGCAATGGAAACTGATATAGAAATTCATGAAAATGACCAAGTGAAAGTAAAAACACATTTCATCACTTGTTTAGATTCTACTGTTGACCAGAAGTCATTGGTAACAGGCCAGTATTATCTGGAGTAGATTTTTGTGATGTCATGTCTATTAATACTAGAATGTTTTGAGTAGAATTGCAGTTGGGCGTAAGTGGTCATCTGGGCAGGTGGCAGACTTACCTGCTGTAACTGGTTGTTTTGAAATAGCTGGTTTGTCATTACTTCATTCAGAGATGATTTTTAGAAGTCATCCTGATGGTTAAATTGTAAGAATTTTTATGCCATTGTTTCTAGGAAGTTTTATGTGTGATCTTTAGATAATGTTCTGTGTAGCATCTTTCCCTTAAGGTTTTGAATAAATCTGGTATTTATTTCTGTAGTCGTGTTCCAAGCATTTTCTTAAAAAGCTCCCTGGAAATTATTCATAGGAGGTTAGCTGGATTTGATTTCAGAAAACTGCTTATGTGGGAGCTTAACCATCAAACTGTTTTTCCACACTTCCAGAGATGGGGCAGCCACAGACTTCTCTGGGCAACCTGTGCAAGGGCCTCTCCAGCCTCACACCCTCACAGGGAAGAATCTCTTTTTAATAACTCATTTGACCTGCCTTCTGTCAGTTTGAACACATTGCACGTCTGCCATGCTTGCTTTACTGCCATGGCTAAAAAGCAGTGATATTGCTGGATACAGAGATCCTCTGTCTTACCTCCATCGAAGTGGATATCTTCTAGTAGAAATCATCATGATCTGGTGTTTTCAGCTAAATGTTTTAGATGTTTGGCATTTGACAGTTCTCCACAAAGGTACCTAAATTCAAGAGACCAAGGAGCCTGCAGAATTCTTAGTTCAGATTCCTGCTTCTGTTTCTTAGCTGTGGTGTGCAGCTGGAGTCAATCTCTCAGGATGGAGACCTTTGGAACAGGAGCCTGGGAATGGGCAGAAACTAGATCCTGGGCATGATCCTCTCACCTGTGACAGGGAAGTGGAAGGCGAGAACAACAAAAGTAACCATGGATCTCCTGAGAAAAAAAAGGTCAGAAAATAAAATGGATTTTTTTTCCCTCTGATGGTTTTTATCACTTCATCCCTACCATTTCCTCTTTCTCAGTGCCTTTGTACTATGCCATAAAATGCTCTTGTACTTCTGGGGCAATGCTGTGGTGTGCTGACTCTTCTGTAACTTTTGGTGTGATTTGGGACAAATCATCCAGTATAAAGTTTTCCAACTATAGCTTTTGAAATGTTTGAAATGTTGAATAAAATCGTAATTAATAAGGCCAAGTTAATACATGATGAGGTTGCTAGGAAGATTACATAGCCTTCATCATTGTAAATTAAAAAAATAATAAATAAATTCAGGCAAAGCCTTGTTAAAAGATCAGAGTATGTGAGTCCATTTGGGCCTCTCGAGATTTATTCCAATCCTGGGTTTTGGTAGTTTTAAGGGATTTTTTTATTTTTTCCTATTTAAAGAACCAAGCTGTAATTTGCAGATAATAATACAATATTTTATGCTGTCTGGTTTGTAGGGTTTTTCTCCACACCTGTCTTACACTGTTGCCTTATACTCTGCCGAGACCAGCTTGCTTAAGCTGATCAGTTGGGTGCATCCCAGACTCACTGGATGACTGAATATTCAGTGATATATTTGTCAGACATCTCAACAGAAAAATTACTGGCCGAATTTCTCTTGCCCTAAGGAGTCAGACAGGCTCTTTGGACAATGCTCTGGATACTAGTGCAGCAACGTGAATGGAATCAAAATAATAAAAATAAAAATAAAAATAAAAATAAAAATAAAAATAAAAATAAAAATAACTGATGAGACAACTATATAAAAGAGAAAAAATTCTTCTGTAGTTCTACTGTAGAATAGAATATATCATATAAAATAAATTACACCATGTGTAAATGTTGCCAAGCACTGTTAAGTTCAGGTTGATTCAAGAGGACTGCTGATCATGCCCGTGTGTGTCTGCTCTCCTGAAGGCAAAGGAGCTCCATGAGATGGATGCCACATCCAGCCGTGTCTGGATCCTCACTAGCACGCTGTCAACCAGTAAAGTCGTGATCATTGATGCCAACCAGCCTGGCACAGTGGTGGACCAGTTCACCGTCTGCAACGCTCACGTGCTGTGCATCTCCAGCATCCCTGGTAAGTGTGGCCCAGGCTGGGGTCTGCACAGGGTCACCTGCCCCACTGAGGAGTAACAGATGTCCTCACTTTGGGACTAACCCCTGGGCTTTGTTGTGTTCTGTAATTGTTCCCCAAAATCATAACCCATATCTTGCCTTCCTGTAGGACCTTTCTGTGAAGATGCCTCTCTATTCAGTGTTCAGTAAGTCATTCCTTTGGTACACAAAGGGTGTTTTTTGGAAGCAGGAATGAGTCTTGTCTGGCATGGAAGGGCTCTGTACCTGCCTTGGATACTGATACTAGGGATGAGGGGATCTGCCATGGATCAGGCTGCTGATGGATGCTGTGGTGCCTCCCGAGGGTGGTGAACCCCAAGGATCAGAATCTCCAATCATTAGGATGACCTCAGGACTACAGCTACATTAAATTAGCAGTAACTGCTTGATTTACATGAGAACCTGTTCTTTGCCCTTCAGCGGCCAGTGAGAGTGACTATCCCCCAGGCGAGATCTTCCTGGAGGGGGATCTGAATCCTGAAGAGTCAGCTGGAGCAGATGGTGTCCTGGCAGGGATCACGCTGGTGGGCTGTGCAACCCGCTGCAATGTGCCACGAAGCAGCTGTTCCTCGCGTGGGGACACACCTGTACTGGACAAGGGACAGAGTAAGTTTTGGGATGTAAAACTTTGTGACATTTCAATTACATCTACTCCCGTATGAGCACAGACACATCCTGTAGTCCCCAAGTTAAGCACTTCAGAGGCTGCCAGATTTTTTTTTATTATGGTACAGGAGTACCACAGGCCCTTTTGGTACATTTCTTCTTAGAGCCTTCCTGTATTTTTTGATTCACATGCTGCAGCCTGGTTGCAGGAGTCATACAGCAGAGTATTTTAGTCATGTGAGATATTTGCCCTACTACAGATGCTGCTGTTCTGATTGTTTTGTTCCCTGAGCCTTGGGAAGCCAGTTAAGCTCATGTGCAAATCATACTGCTGCCCTTACTGACTCCATACTGTAGTGACAACCTTGGAGCCCTTCTCCTAATGTGTTGTGCTAGTCACAAATTAGGCCTCACTTTAAAATAGTGTCTGTTTCCCATCCAGGCAGAAGATAGTGGATGAGCCCCTGTATCTGTGGCACAGGGTCAGGGCTTGATTGAGTTTGGCAAGGAAAGATAAATTAAAGAACTGACAGCCTGATGTCTATATAGTTAACTCACCAGCTCATTCTTCAGCATGTCTCACACTGTTCATTGTCCTCCAGGTGAGGTGGCTCCTGTCAGCAATGGAAAGATCAACCAGTCTCAGTCTACTGAGGAGGCAACAGAGGCTACAGAGGTACCAGAGAGCAGTGCCAGTGAGGCAGAGCCAATGCAGGCCCCGTCTGGGCCCCTCACCGAGCACGTGTTCACAGATCCTGTCCCAGGCCAGGCACCCAGGCAGAACGGGTAGGTGGGCTGGGGTCAGAGTAATGGTCCTGTTCTGTTACTGATCAGTTCTGGTTTCATAAGCTTTGTCGTAAGAGGAGCAGCCTGATCTTCTGATAAAGTGTCAGACTTCTATCAGTTTTGTGTCCAAGCAATATTACAGATGGGATAACAGGGAAGGAAAAAAATGGCATGAAAAGAGACATGGCTCAGCTTGCAGCTGACTGGGTCAGCTGTTAAAATGCAAATATTTGACCTCTCACTATGAATTTAGATCTGTGGTCAAGGCAGATCTCCCAAAGTATATGTACATGTCATGTTTATAAGAAGGAGCTTACTGATATGTGTGTAGAAATTGATTGATTTATTCTAGTAGTACCTCTGATGTGCTGTAAAAGTAACCAAGAAAGTATTTTCACCACTCAAAAGTTCTTAAGACAAACAAAGATGATGTGATGGCCTGAAGAACAGGGTGGAAGTCTTAGATACAGATTGTTCCTGAATGCCCCTGTTGTTCTAAGTTGCTTCTGTTGAATCTGGAAATGAGCAGAGAAAATATTTTTTGTATAATAGGCTTGTTTAACACAGTTAGGGTGTGTAGATTTGAAGTACGTTTGTTTTTTATAAGCGGAGGAGAAAGGAAATACTGTAAGTTGCAGATTTGCGGTTGAAAACTACCAGAGAGAAGGAAGAGGTTTGTGTCTTCAAGGGCCCGTACCTGTCTTTGAGTGCCAGGCTGTGGGCCTAGATGGGCATTCTGTGCACTGCTGCTGCTAAATCTCTAACACTGTTCTTTTGCCTCTTTAGGGAGAATGGGCATCTGAAGATGGAACCCAGCACAACACTGCCAGATCAGGAGTCAACCAGGGATACTGGGACCTGCACCAGTGCCGCCCCCACCATGTGGCTGGGAGCTCAGAATGGCTGGTGTGTTCCCCTTGGACTGGCAGATCTGTGTCACCTCCCTGCTCTGGGCTCTATTTTTCATGTCCACACACCCTTTGTTCACTGCTTATTTCTGGAGAAGGTTTTCATTCCTCATTTCATTGCTCAGCTCACCATAGTCTCAGAGATTTAACATCGCTTTCTTACCTAACCTCCACCTTTCCTACCAGAAGGGAAGATTCAAGCCTGGGTAGGCTGAAGGTGTGGGGCCATGCTGCTAATCCTCCCCAATTTTCCCTTTCTCACAGGCTTTACGTGCACTCAGCTGTGTCCAACTGGAAGAAGTGTCTGCACTCAATAAAGCTGAAGGACTCTGTGCTGAGCCTGGTGTAAGTGTGTATTCCAAGGGATCTGGAGGAGAAGGACTTCAGTGATGCTTTAAGAGGGGGATAGCAGCTCTTTGTCACAGAGAATCACAGAATGGTTTGGCTTGGAACGGACCTTTAAGATCCTCTTGTTTCAACTCCTTGCCATGAGCAAGGATATCTTCCACTAGACCAGGTTGCTCCAAGCCCCAGCCACATTCCCAGCCTTGAACACTTCCAAGGATGTGGCAACCACAATTTTTTTCTTTGCTTTCCTAAGTGCATTGTTTTGTGAGAGAAGTTTCCCAAGGTTTTTGTAATGAAAAAGCCTCATACCGACCCATTTTCCTGCTTGGTTGCTCTTCTGACCCAATTCAGTGAATACATGACTAGCAATATCAGGAGGAAGTAAGTGGGGAGGAGAAAGACAAAATTTCACTGGGGGGGTAAATTAGGGGGAATTTGTTGAAAATGATGGTGTTTGTGTTGTGAAGAAGAATTTCCTCAGAAAATTTATAGATGTGATGATCCTACTGCAGTGAAGGTAAGAGGTGTGATCTCTTGCAGGATGTTTCTGGAATGCTAAATTGACTGGGAATTCTGGAGACTATGTAAAGATGATGTGTATGGATGGCAGGAAGAGTTTTTGAGTACCTCACTACTAGGGCGTTTTTATGTATTTACTATTCTGTTATTTCAGGCATGTGAAAGGGAGAGTCCTGGTTGCTCTGGCAGATGGAACACTAGCCATATTCCATCGGGGAGAAGGTAAGAATCAATGTAATAGAGAAAATAAAATTTGCCGGAAAGTGTAGCAGTGGATTAAATGCTCTTCTAAGGTGAGAAAGTTGCTGGCTGCTGGGGTACAAACACCAAGTTAAAACAAATAGCTGTTATACTCCTAAACCATCTCAGATGTACTCTAACACCACTTCCTTTTCTGAGCAAAAATGCTGTGTAGCACATGTGGAGTAAACGTGACACTTTTAGGAATACATATGCTGTGCAGTTCTTTGAGGTACATTTAATAAATTCAATTTCTGGTCCTCTTCACTGGTGTGGGTTTTGTTTCCCTGTGGCTTGAGCAGTTTCTTAGTTGTGTGCAGATCTGACAGCACATGAGAATTTGCTAACTGTGACTAATGTTGGCATATAAAGAACTTATTTATTAAGTAGCGGTTCATTCAGCAAGCAGAAATATAGAGATTTCTGGGCTTGTGTAATTCAAATTTTGATTCAGCCTTTGAAGCTTTATCTTATTTTTGATGGGAACAGTTTTGATGTGTCAATGGTCAGGCTTGAGCTTATGACATAGAGACTTCCTGTCTGTGAAGGACACAATATCTGCCTGGTTAGTTAAAAATAAGAGTGAGAAAAGGGAGATCTGATTGCTTCTCCTGGATTTGACATTTTGGGGGAATTATGTTGTATGGGGGAATTATGTAGGTCTGTGATGTGAGGAAGCCTCACCAAAAGGACTGTATGTCCCATTTCCTTTTAAGTTTCTGCATCATTTTGTTCAGCTGTCTTTCCTCTTCTCTCACTGGTTTTGTTGTACTTGTTAGAGAAACTTGTTCACTTCATTGCAATAAAGGATGTTTAAATTGGCCTGATTTGAGAGCTGTCAGACACCAAACTAAACTTTATCGCTACATGTTTCATAAGTGTAAGGCTGTGCCCAAGCAGGAGTCACAGGATGGTCACAGACATAAGCAAACTGAGCATTTGAGTATTAGCTAAGCCTGTATACCCAAATATATAAAGGTAGAGGATTCTGTTGCATGCTTATATGTCGTAAAGGAGATGTATCTTTCCACACTTGTTTTTCACCTCAGATGGTCAGTGGGATCTCAGTAATTACCACCTGATGGATCTTGGCCACACTCACCACTCCATCCGTTGCATGGCTGTGGTCTATGATAGAGTCTGGTGTGGCTACAAGAACAAAATCCATGTTATACAGCCGAAGACAATGCAGATTGAGGTAAGAGAGCACATAAGTTTCTATGCGTGCACACACTTGTGTGTATTTATTCTTACAGCTGTTCTCTGCTGCAGTGTGTGAAATTCACAACCTTTGAGTTATCATTGCTGACTGCAAGACCAAGACTGTCAGTCTGGGTCATTTTTTGATCAAATCTGCCAGGGGATATTTGTTCCTTCTTCCCTTTGCAGAGCACAATTCTATCAGTAAGTCTAAACCGACAATTTTATTTGCCTTTACTAGGGAGTCTATGAGGCCATGTACTGTCCAAACATAGGTGTTTGTTTTACAATGATTCTTCATGTATAATCTGAGGCTTCTCCATCTGTAGGCATTATAGCACAAAGGAACAGTACAGTTAGTAAACCCCCAGGATCCCACTAAAGAAAAAACAATGTTTAGAACCTTTTGGGTGAAAATCAGAACAGTGGTGTTGGTACAATCTGAGAATGCTTGAAGTAATTCTAATCAAGGAGAGAAAAAGTGATGGCCTTGAAGTTCACATTAGTGAGCCAAAGCGGTTTGATCTTTGGAATTTATCTTGGAGTTGTGTGTTTTACTTTTCTATCAAGTACATTGAAAGCTCTTGGCATCTAAATGTTGTTGCTCCTGAAGTGGTCTGAAAAGACCATTAGCTCTGCAAAGCTGCCATACAGCTGCTCAAGCAAAGGATTTTTTGTGTACAGTAGTGAACTGCTGGGATCAGCTGGCATTAACACAGCTTCTCCAAGATCTTTGGAACCCAAACAAGTGATCTCAGTTGAAAATGGAGTACATGTGTATGTGGAGTATAGGTAATGTCAAAACTGTGAACTCACATTGGTTCACCTATTTCAGAAATCCTTTGATGCCCATCCCCGTCGGGAGAGCCAAGTACGACAGCTGGCATGGATTGGAGATGGGGTGTGGGTTTCCATCCGCCTGGACTCCACACTGAGGCTCTACCATGCCCACAGCCATCAACATCTGCAGGATGTCGACATTGAGCCTTACGTCAGCAAGATGCTGGGTGAGGGTCTGTTGCCTACTGAGCTCCAGACAGATTTTGCCCAAAGCAGACTTCGCCCAAAGTTGTCACTAACTCCCCAACTCTCATTCATGCTTCCTAGGCACTGGAAAGCTGGGCTTCTCCTTCGTGCGGATCACAGCCCTGCTCATCGCTGGCAACCGCCTTTGGGTGGGCACCGGGAACGGTGTTGTCATCTCCATTCCCCTTACTGAGAGTAAGTGACATTTATTGAAAGTACTCCTGCATCCCCCCTAAAAAAAAAGAAGCTTCTAGGTGTTACTTGTGCAGCATTACAGGTGCTTCAGGCAGGCTGATGCTTTCCTGACATTTTACACCCTTCAATCATGGCCATGTTCAGGGAGAAGAGCCCAGTGTATGAGCAGCCCTGGAACGTGACAGAGCAGAGTGATGTGAACTGATTGTGTAGCTACTGTGAAACAGGAGAAACAAAGCTTTGAGAAAGCTTTGAGAAAGGAGGCCGTGGAATGAGAAGTCACCAGGAAGATAGCCCTGGAAATTCCATTTTGGCCTAGTCATCTAAATGTCTCCATAGCAGTATTTTCCAGAAAGTAAGCTTAGAAAAGCTCCATTTACTCAGATAAGGCTCAGCTTTATCAGTCAAGTAGAAATAGGTATCCTGCACCAAATCCAGCCTGATAAGGGGATCCAGCAGTAAGAGTAAATAGATGAATCTCTGAAGCTGGAAGTTTAGTTGAAGCTCTTACTAGTCCTTTTCTGTACCTGCCTGTCAGCATCTTATTTTAAAGGTCTTATCCAGATCACCATGGGGAAATAGGATTTGAGGCTGATTGCAAGTGCTTTGAGCAGAAAGCAGCCATTTGGTGAGAAAGTATGCTTTCTCACCAATACTCACAGGCAAGCTGTGAAACAAATACCTCTTGTGTAAGAAGAGCAAACCTCTTGTAATCCTTCTGGAAATCAGGCTTGGGATGGTCTCCTCCGAGGACAGTGAAACTGGATGTGCCTGGCGTTGACACCAGAACAGCAGTGACACAGTCCTGTGCATGCATTGCAACTTTGGTCTTGTTTCTGAGTTTCTTCCTGAAGCCCATTCTGTCTTAAGGTTGCTCTCCTTGTTCTGAGTTAAAACTAAACTTTTTCCCTGCTGTAAACCAATTGTTTTGTCTTTGTGTGTTCCTTTAAAAAATGCGGTAAGCAAGAAAATCTCACTAAAAGTATAGCAGTGGATTCTTGTGACATGGTCCCTCTCCCACCTCAAATACCATATCAGTCCCTGTATGGTAAGAGCAAAGTGAGCAAGAACAGTGTTAGTAAGAACTCATAGGAACTTCTGTGGTGGTTTCTCTAGGTTTTTTACTATTTTTGTTGTCCCCAAATGACCTCCCAGTAATCAAGTTTTTCTTCTCTCCCATCCTGCCCATCACTTCCCGTGCCCCTCTGTGTTCCCACTCCTTGCCTGTGCCTAGCTGTAGTCCTCCACCGTGGCCAACTCCTTGGGCTCCGGGGTAAGTCCATTGCCTCCTCTCCACAGCTGTCATTCCTTTTGCACCCATCTCCCTATGTAGTCATTCTCCCACCCTCCATTCTGCCATTCAACTTCTCTCCATCCATTTTTCCTCATCACTCTTTTAAGTGGCATTAGAGAAAAGCAGCCAGAGGCAGTCATGTAAAATCCTCATTTCCAACAGCTATAAACAATTTTTTCCATCTCATTGTTGATCCTTCTGGTTTTTTGTGTTAAAAAGAATTATTCTTCAGCAGTGGTTCCCTTACAGTGGGAGACCAGTTTGAGATGGGGACTGGAAAGGTTCATTCAATCAGAAGCAGGAAGTCAGAGTAGAGTGTTCTTCCAAGGTCTCCCCTGGTCATTGTTTTCCAATGATGCTTCTTTCATCAGCTGCAGGCCAATGACAGGCTGTGCTATGGCACCTGCCAGTTGTAAGTCATCAAACAAGATGTTGAACCCAAAGGGACTCGATAAGGATGAAGAATTGTTTAGGTTTGTGCCAGTTAAAGCAGGATCTGTGTTCAAATTCATGCCTTTCCAGGGCCAGAAAATAGAGGGGCATTGTTCTCACTCAGAGACATTCATGTGGCTGTCCAGATGAATTACCAGCACATCTCCTCCTTTTAAAGCATCTGATATTAATTGCAGTAAAAAGCCAGATACTGTACACACACTGACTCTCACTCTTCCATCTAAGTATTTGTACTTGTCCCACTGTCCTGGCTTGAGCCTGATAGGGAAAAGTCTCTTTTGTCCGAGTCACGTAACTGAAATTCACCCCAAGTTACAATACGGAACTACAGATAATTAGTGAAGCAATCAACCTCTCTAACAGAAAAGTGAAAGCTGCCTGGTTTAATATTGTTCCTGTTGTACTGATGTGGGTGCATGCAGAAGGAAAGCATCTCCCACCCTGAGCTCAGAGTACTGGTCTCTGTTGCTTGGTGAGTGGAAACTGTCACATTCTCGGAGCCTGAGCCCTCCTTGGAAGCTGTGGATGGCGAGCATCTGAAAGATGTTCATTGCTGGAGTAGCTGACAATCTAGTGTCATGGTTAAATCAAGAAATGAAGAAGGATCTCACGCCACTTCTGTGATGGCTCTGAGTGGGCTGAGAGGCTTCACCAGACCCAGAGACTGCTTTCAGCAGCATGTGTGCTCGTAAGTGGACATGAGCAAAGGACTTGGCAGTTGAACAATGTCACTAATGCAGAGCAGTAATTCTCCTCCAGGTGCCTTCTGGGGCCAGTGGACACTTTGGGTACCCTGCCAGCTACAAAAGACCAAGGTTGATGTAGGACAGCAGGTTATTTCTGGAGGCTGGACAGGATCACTGCTGGTGACACCAGCCTAGCTTGTCCCAGCCTAAAAGAGGGACTCTGTAATCTGGTGTGGTCTCCTCCATCACATCATTCATAAAAGACCTTTAAAGAGACCTCACCTTTAAAGGTTTTCCTTCACAGCTCCTGAGTTTTCTCTTTGATTGAGTCCCTTCTATAAAGGGGACTCAAAGCTATCACTGATGGTGTTCATGCTCCCTGTCTCCAGCCAACAAGACTTCACCAACCTCTGGAGAGGGCAGTCGCTCCGGTGGGGTCATCCACGTGTATGGTGATGACAGCAGTGACAAATCAGCCAGCAGCTTCATTCCGTACTGCTCCATGGCTCAGGCACAGCTCTGCTTCCATGGCCACCGTGATGCTGTAAAGTTCTTTGTCTCTGTGCCTGGTAAGGACATGTACAGTCCTCTCTCAGTAGGGGCTTGTCCCTCCATCCCTTTTGTAGCAGGGGCTGGAGCTGGTCTGCAGCAGACTAGGGTCCAGGCCATAGCTGGTACTTCTGTGCTTCACACATCTGTGTTTCGACTGGAGTGACTGCCAGATTTGACTAGCAGAAAGAACTGGTCTGTGCAATGTCTTTGTGTGCATGCGAACGGTGTGGGGGCTGAGCAGAAGCACTGACAGCACCTCTGTCCTCTCCTAGGCAATGTCCTTGCGACCCTGAACGGGAGTGTGTTGGACAGCCCTTCGGAGAACCCCAGCACAGCAGCCACTGAGACTGAGGGTCAGAAGCTAAAGAACGTACTGGTGCTTAGTGGAGGAGAAGGGTACATCGATTTCCGGATTGGTAAGTGCCCTTGGTGGGAAGCATCTGGAAAGGTAGTGGGTGCATAGTTGTAGTAATGGAGCGAGGCTTCACTGTTGTGGGGAGCCAAAGGAGAAAAGCCCTGCACTGTTTCTCCTGCATCTGGCTATGAGAGCAAATAAGGATTTTCCATGCACAGCACAAGGCTTTCAACCTGTGCCCTACAGCAGCAGTGCCACACAGCTGTAGTGATGCCTGCAAAATTGAGACCAAAACAACACGCTTCTGAGACAATATTAATATAGGAAGTAATATACAAGCAGGTCTTTAACTGGAGGCCTCCAGGTGCAATATACACACATGATACACGACTTCTGCACTTTTGTAGTTAAACAAATTAGCATATTTAACAAATACTGTCCAATTAGAAGAGCAGTTTGTTAAGTAATTTTCCCTGAGTTCTGCCCCACTGGATTTGGTCCAAGAGCTTTGCCCCATATTTATTATGTCTATGATACATGTTAAAAAGCAGTATGTCCTTAGTTGACTAAAGAGGCAAGACTAAACAGTATTTCAGGAATGTGTTAGAAGGTTAGCTTACTGTTCTAAAATGTAGGGGAAAAGGGTATGAGAAGTACTGGGAGTTACAGCCATGCATTAGCAATCTACAAAGCTACAAAAATATGAAAACTATCATAAAATAGCATCAGTATGAATGGCTTTGGAAAGAACAAACTCATCTGTGCTACTAGCTCCAAACACTGGTGCCCCACTACAATCACCTGTGCTGCTGAGGGTGCTCTGTGCGTAAAAATAGGCTTCCCTGAAAGGAAGAGTGGTTTTTGCTGCTGCTGGAGCTAGTTTGTCCCATCCATGCAGTCCAGCTTCAGAAAAGATTGGGGTTGTTGTAAATGTTCTCCAGGCACAGAGAAAGATCTCAGCTCACAGTGTCTGTTATCAGACTGCTGGGACTCTGAAAAGGGTGTTGGCCTCTTTGGAGTATTCCACAGCAGTGCACTATGGCATTTTCTTTCCTGCCATTTTTACTCTCTGTGTACTCTCTTCAGGGGATGGGGAAGATGATGAGACAGAAGAGAATGCAGGAGATGCCACTCAGGTGAAGCCAGTTCTTTCCAAGGCTGAACGGAGCCACATTATTGTGTGGCAGGTATCATACATCCCTGAGTAAGAATTCCTCTTTTCCCACAATGTAAGTTTCCTTCCTCCCACCCAAATGCCACGATGTACATACAGAATGCCTGCATTATAACTCCTGCTGGAAACTGACCCTGGACAACTGCAATGGTTCCTGCCTTGGATTGTGACCCCCTTGAACCTCTGAACTCAAAGCTTTCATCTTGGGCCGGTATGCTTTTGGCATGGTTAGGTTCTTGTTCTGCTCTGGAGCTGGCATCTAAAAGGAGAGAAATGGCAGTACACCATGAAGTGAGCTTGGAGCCAGGACTGTGGGAAACTTTTGCCCAGTGTCAGGAGGTGCAGCTGGAAGGGTGTGGCTCAGTTCTTGGGCAGGTTGCCTCACTCCCACCTGCATGAGAAAGAAGTGTGTCCCCAAGCATTCCCTGCCAAAGCAGTGATTGTGAATCACTTCTGCAGCATCCCAGCAGAAATCCTTCTAGTTGACCAGTAGACTCTTCATCTTACCCTTATTCACTCTTAAGCACAGAATAACATCCTATGGACATAGAGCAACCGAGAGTCCAAGGAACCCTCCAAAGAGCATCATGGTTTCAGCAGCACTTCAGCTGTGGGGCTGGAGAAGGCAGCAGCACCCTCTACTGTGAGGATCATATCCTCTATCTTTGCAGGGGAAAGTCCCTTCCTCTGCTGCTGCTGATGCCTCAGCAGACATGTGCTGAGTACCCTGCCTGTGTGTGTCCCAAGAGAATTGTTTGGTGGGCTCAGATGGGAGATGGGTCTTTGACTGTTAAGGCTAAACAGTCATAGTAGCAAAAGGGTACTGGAACATTGCTATTTTAAGACCAGAAAAGGCAACACTTTTAACTCCCCCTTCCAAAAATGCCATGCAGCAAAGAATTTCTGAGTTCATTCTGAAAGGTTATGTGGTGGCTATCTCTGCATTGCCTTTGGTGGCTTTTAAAAAACAGGTGAGGGCAGAAGGTGTTGATCTGTTGTGAGTTCTGCATTAACACATTGAGATTGTCTCATCTCAAGGCTGTGTCTCCTTTTTAGGACACGCTGAAAGGAGATCTCTTTTCACAGACTTGGAAAGCAGTTGGTTAGGAAAGTTGGTTAGAAGACTTGGCAGTTGGTTAGGAAAGACTGGACAAGTACAGTCAAGGCTATGTCTCACCTGATGTCACACAGAAAAAGGACTTGAGACTAGATTCCTGACATCTTTTACCTAGCATCACAAGCACTGACTATGCTAATAAGTAGTTTGAAAAGCTGGAAATTTCTGACTCCTGGAAAAAATTGACCTGAGTGATCATAGGTGTACATCCTGCTTACAAAAGAAGCTGCAATAAATGGGGCCAGGGAGAGTGGTTTTGAGCTCAAGATGCAGAATATGGAAGTTCCAAGTGTAGAAACAATGGTGTGTTCTCCATCTCTGACACTGTCCCTCAAGGACAAGTTCTGAGTCCCTTGAATATTCTTTTCTGGGTGTGCAGGACTAGAGCAAGTTGCATTTGTTAGTGATGAATTTGAAAGCTCCTGGTGGTCATCTTGTTTCTTCCCTGACCTGTACAGCACTCCAGGGTTCACAGAGATGTCCTTGTGAAAGTATCGGGACAGCTGGGCAAGCCTCCATCTGGAAAGCTCCCCACTGTGTCCTGTGCTTGCTGCCATGGACCAGGCTTACAGGTCCTGGTGTGCTGCAGGGATGCCATATTCCCAAGGGACGCTCTAACATGTGGCATCTCTCCTGACACAGCGGCACTGAAACAATTTTTGTATCCACACTTCAGGAAGGACTGAGGCATACATTTTCCCAGCAAGAAGGCAAGAGACATCTCTGGTGAACAGAGTCCTCAGTCAGCCACTGTGGTGCCCATGCTACATGTGAGCGGTGCTTGTGGCATACACCCACCACACCATTCCCTCCCAAGGCAGGAATCCAGCCAGAGGGTATCTTCCAGGCATCTGCATACTGGGCTCTGTGACTGGCACAAGGTTAAGGGATACTTGGAGCCACCACCTGAATGCTGGGGGACCTTTCACCAGGGACATTTCACGGGGGCACTGCTGACTGTTCAGGCATCTCATTCACTTTCACCATATGCTTTCTGCTAGGAAGACTGCTTTGGATCCCAACATAGAGTGCATTGAAGTTAACAATATAACAGTTAGAGCACAGACTCCACTGTTATGTAATAGTTTATCAGTTAGGGCCAGGCAAATTTCAGAATTCGGGCTAGTTGAAGGGAAAAAACAGCCCTGGTAGGGTTCAGTTCCTTAGCTCTGTAAAATCTTTCATAAGAAAGTCAGAATTGCAACATTTATACTGCTGACTATTCTGTATCTTTGAGCAGTTTGAAGGGACAGCACTTGGTCTCCTGTCACCCACAGAGCTCTAACAACAGGAGGAAATCTCCCATCAGGTTCTTTTCTGGCTCAATGCCATGTTTTCCTCCAAAAGAAGCACATGGCCCAGAGGGGCAGCTGCAGGGGGTGACCCAGCCTCTGCTGATAGCTCATGCAGCCTTGGGTGGCTGCTGGGCATCAAGGTGAGAACTGACTGGCTTCAGTACGCTTTTCTGTCATATCTCCACTGTGATGTATGTAAAGTATCTTGTATGTTACAAAAGGATTTTTAAAAGTGTCTTAAGGCCTGTAAACTCCGCTGTTTGGTCTGAAGATGGCATTCTGTAAAGAGTCTGCTGTACGAATATGTTCCCATGCTTTTTCCCCTATGCTATCAACAACAAACCATATCTGTTCTGTATGTAATAAACATGTTAACATCAGCTTGGGCAGTTTGTTGTGTTTCTATGAAGGCACTGGGATTGCTGCTCAGTCTTTAACAGGACACTTGCAAGGGTGGGAATGCAGTTCCAAGTGTTGCCTGTTGAGCAGTTCAGTGGCAAGAAATGAAATGTGGACAGCTCACAAGGTCAGAGCAGAACGGGCTGCTCCAGCAAGCAACAGTGCAATCTGTAGCTTGTACCAGACAGAAATAAAAGGTGGAAATATAAGGTGGCACAACTTCAGAAATAGAAGCTGGAGCAGAGAAGCATTCACCTGCTGGCTTGCTGCAACTTTAGTCAGGGTAGCCCCTTCAGGTGAACTGCCAGGGACAACACATCAGGTCAGTTTTCAACACTGTACAGATTGGCACTTCACAGTCCCATTGGCATTGGTGATACTGGCATCATTCAACTGCAGGAAGCCCCTCAGTCCCAGCAGCATTTGGACACCTTCATAGTTATTTTGTAGAACTGCATTGATTCAAGGGCTAGACATGGCAGTGTACAAGCAAACCATGTCCTTAAAGACTGGAGAGGAGCTCCAGGATCTTCTGCCCCGAGCAGGGAGCCCTAAGGTGGGTCACCTCCGTGACCAACACAACCACTGTGGTGTGGTACAGGCGAGGGTGTAGTACAACTGGTAATGCCTCTGCAGTTAATGGAGGCACCTCAACAATGAGGTTTGGAAAATGTGTTGTGATCCGTCCTAAATCCCTGGGGCTGCACCCTTCAAAACAGACAGCAGCCATCTGAGAAGGGCCCTGGGTGAAGTACAGCTGTGTCTGGGGGCTAAGGAAGCAGGTCACTGCCAACACCCTTCAAACAATACCCCCATGTTGGTAACTATCTGTGAGGTAACGTACAAGTTTGGGAGGCCCATTGGAGCTCACAGCATGTTCTGGGCATGGAATCCAATACATGGCAAACAGGCTGTGTAGCTTCCCAGAACAGACCTTCACTCTCAGGGTAAGGCTCCCAAGGTGCCCAGGGCTCTCTGAGACACCCATTCCCCCAGGTGTTACGACCCTGAGCTCACCAGCAGGTCCTAAATGTCCAGATCAGTGCCACCTAGACCCCCACCTGTATAGGGGCCCTTCCCTCCTGTGGTCCAGGAGCCTCACTGAAGCACCGCCTGGGGTTTTCAACATGTGTCTGTCTCCAGCTGCTCCTGGATAGACTCCTTGGACCGGGGGCCTGGATTTTTACTACATCGTCTTCAGAGATCCTGCCTCATCCAAGCTGTTGGGTCAGTCTATGTCTTAGCTCCATCTGCTTTTGCTGCTGACTTAGCTCCCAGGTATACTCTGGTCATGGGTAATTTCTTGCCTTTCTAGGGCTGCTGCAACAAGCACTTGGGTCTGCCCACTGTGGTCAGATTCTGTGTTACCCCCCTCTGGGAGACACTTCCTCTGCTGGTGCTATGTCAGATCACAGCTGAAAAAAACCTGCACCTCCTTCCCGTCTCCATTGTTCTTGGTTTGTGTTCAGTAGTACCTCAATCATGGTGAGGACAGGAAGATACCAGCTTGGCTCAATGCCCAGCAGTGGAGACAATGGGAATCAGACAAACTACCTTCCAGCCACAGCAACTGCCATGGGAAAGTGAACAGATTCAAACAGTGCCTTTAACACTGCTGATTCTTCCTTTCCTGGATTCTCCCATTCCTTCTGAAGCCAGAGAACTAGATCTGGCACATGCTCTGTAGTGCTCCTGCAACAAGGCAGGTTCAGTTCTTCACAGACTCTTCTCCTTGTCACAGGACCAGCTTTTAACTCACAAGAAAAGCCTTCCTTCATATCCCATAGCATCTTAATCCTTCAGAAGACTCTGGTGAGGAACCCTATGGAAATACAGGTAGCTGATAATAATCTGTGTGCTGCCTTGATGACAGCCATTTCCTGCTGGCTAGGGCAACATGTTCCCAGCCTCATCCAGACCACACACACTGGGTGAAGCAGAGTCCAGTTTGTGCTCTCCCTCACTAAATCCCTTCAGGCTATTTGTGATTTCAGGAGCAGCTGCAGTAAACAGAACACCACCACCTGAATACCTGCAGACACAGGAAATAAACACTTCTGCAGGGAATTGATCTATAGAGCTGAACACCTCTGGTGCTCCTTCCACCCACACCCAGACCAGACCTTCCAACAGACTTTGACACAGCAGCAGCATACACAGCCACTGCAAGGGAAGATGGAATACCAGGAACTGTGCTCAGGAGCTGCATGTTTTAATGTTCACAACATGCTGCCCTGGAACAGCATGGGTCATGTAAAATTGGATTCAAATGGTAAGAGCCAATCCAACCTCCTTTGCATCACCGGAACTAAAATAATACCTCTTTACAGCTGTCTTTGAGAATGAAAGATATCTTTGGATTGTCTGAGTATTGAAGTCAGGTTCCTGACTTCTTGTTCACTGCCTTCACATGCAAGTAATCCAGAACATTCTGCAGCGTTCAGAGAACCAGATGCTGTGACTGAGCTAATGGCTCTGTATTTGGCTGTCATGATGATCTCCAGGCATTGAAAAATATTAATGAGTTTTCTTAGAACTGTGCTGCAGAATTAAGAAAACATTTATTTCCATTTGCAGATACATTTTTTCATAGCTCTATGAAATACTGTGATATTGACAGTAATTTTTCTGTGATTCATGCAGAACCCAAGTTATGTAAAAAATTTTATGCTCCAAAGAACCGCAGCTGGCTGACTGGAGCTGTATATTTAGAGACCATCCAGGGAACCAAGAAGACTCCTCTGCTGACTGAAACCAAAACCAGTCTGAATATATCTGCATCTTCCCTTTCAGATGAGGTGACTGTATAGGGCTGAGAAGAAAGCTGGAAACATCCTACCACAATGGGCACAGAGGGGCTCTGTAAGACCCCTTGCGCACTGGGCTTCTAACAGGCATTGAGAGCACGTGGGACGCTCAGGACAAAGAACAAGTCTTTATATGGGTGTCCCTGTAGCTTTTTTATTTGCCTGCTCTTGGGGAGAGGCTAGCACCTTCTCCAGATCAATAACTGGCTCTTCCATGATTGGTTTTCCCTCCTTCTGCCACTGTGCAAGGATCATGGCTCGGAGCAGTGGTGGGTATGGCAGGAACCGAACAGTCTCCTCAGACACTGGGGTGAATTTCTTGAAGGCCTCCTCCTCATGTTTGGGCACCATACGCCAGTCGTGGTACATAGTTTTGTCAATCTCCCTCACTTCCTCTTCAGTTTTGCCTGGGAAAAGATGAACACCAGTGGCTAACACCATCATAGTAAACTTCCTCCAGACACATCAAGTGTTGACTCTTTGGCACCCAAAATGCTATAACAGGCAAGAGTAAACAGTTTTCAAAGGGCTGGACAAATTATTACCTGCTATACTATAGGATCTCACTTCTGTCCTTGAGAATCAAAACAGAAATAAGCTAGAAGGACTACAGGAAAGATGTCCCACCCATGTGAGTGACTCACTCGCTCAAATTTTCCTTTGTCTCTCTCAAGTTCCATTTCCATGGCTATGGAATAAGAGTAATTTCTCCCTATACTGAGGAAAGCTTCCTGGAAAACTAGGAGTTAAAAGTGCTCAACAACTGAAAAACTTTTGAATTGGTACTATTTTGGTAATTCCAGAAAAAGGAAAATTGTATACTCAATATAAAGCAGATCTTAAAAGGAAAATTCATTCATACAACTCCAATCATTAAAATTCCAGTAACACAACTTACTTCCCATTGCACTTTTTCCTTTTTAGTGACAATTTTAGTTGGAATACCCTCATGCTTATACTGTGTCTTGCTTTGAAAGTCTCAGAATAGTCTGTCAGCTCATCTAATATGCTTTTAGCTGCTGTTCCCCAAGGTCATATTGTACTGGCTCTCCCATAGCATTCCTTGGAAAGACATTCTGAAGGGACTAGATCCCAGCTTTTGAAACGCGGGGAACTTCTTTTCCCATTGAAGATCTGAGAAAAACAAATTTCCCAGGCAGGGCGCCTACGGTTTCCCTGCCACCCTCACGTACCCAGTGCTCTCCAGCCCTGCCCCCATGTGTGGGAAAACGAGCCGGTTTTACCTTTGAAGGTCAGGTAGCCCCAGACTCTTCCATGGTCCATGTTCTGCAAAGAAAAGAGGAACATGCTGAGAGTGGGTCGCGGCGGTGCGGCGGTGCGGCGGGCGGCAGCTCCGCAGGGCGCGGCGGCGCAGGGCGCGGCGGGCGGGACGGGGCAGGTACCTCGGCCATGTAGTCCGCCTTCACCTTGGTGATGACCCAGTAGCAGGGCTCGTCGTGCGCCCACAGCCAGGACTTGCGCGTCACGGTGCGACCCACGCCGAAGCGCGGCAGGCGGCAGAGCAGCGCGAACAGCCGGTTCTCGTTCCGCACGTCTTCCCAGGCCCGCACGGGCAGCCGTTTCTGCGTCAGCGGCCGTCGCATGGTCTCGTAGTCCACGGCGAAGCGCTGAGAATCCCGCGGCCGATCCTTCAGCGCCCGGTACTCGCGGATCTTCTTGGCCATGGCGGCGATGGGCCGGTGCAGCTTCTTGCGGGCCATGGCGGATGCCGAGAGCGCGGACCCGAGCAGAACCAAGCGCCGCAGCGCGATCCCACCGCTCCCGCCTCCCCCGGAAGCCGTGCCGGGCCTCGCGGAAGTCGCCCCGCCCGTCGACACGGACAGCCGCAGCATTCCGGGCGGGCCAGCCGCCCGCGCTGGGTGCTCTCAGGCTGCTTCCCGCAGAGTCCATGGCGTGCCGCGGCCCGTCGCTGTGGTGCTGGGCGGCTCTCGGGGGAGCCGGGCTTGGTTGAGATGCATCTGAACAGCGTCTGGTTTAGGAAAATCTGAGTAGATTCAGCTGTGCCAGGGAACGTTCAAAGCCTGAGTAAACCAGGTTGTAGGAAGATTAAAGCAATATGTCTGGCTCAGGCCTTCAGTTAGGCTGGGCCACGAGCAGCAGTCGGGGCACGGAACCCTGTACCGGGATAAGACAAATTCCTCTGAGCTGCTCCAGCCATGGAATGCCAGCACAGTGAGACCACACTTTAAATGAGTAGACTTTAAGCAGAAAGTTCATAGGTCAGCCCCTAGATTTTGGCTATAGATTGGTAAATTAAATCTGACAGAAGAGTTTTTTTCTTTGAAATCCATACTTTAAATTAAAGGAAGCACAGCAATTCCAGCATTGCTACAAAGTCCTATATTGAAGGCACTCAGGATAGAGTGGGTTTTTCCAGCAGCCAAGATCAAAGTGTGAGGAGAAAGGGGTGTGTTCACGTGTGCTACATATAAAAAAGTAAAGCACACATTGAAAAAGCTGACAATGCTCTTAAGACTAATATGGTGCATCTCTTGGAAAAAAAGACAGGGGCATAGGAGTAAACAGGAAGTACTTCTCTGATTAAGTTGAGAAACACCAGTTTAGAATAAAATACTTGATCTCAATGCACCCAAGTTTGGCGGAAATAGCAGAGCAGTTAAACCACTTATTACAGGGTACAGAGTTGGGAGCTTGTACCGAGGGGTTGTGGAGCACAAGGGTCATGCTCATGTCTGTTCAAGGCACGTAGGTATCAGTTTCTGTGAGTCCACAGAGCAGAAGAGGTGACAAGAATGCTTGAAAAAATATGAAATTGGCCTTATTAGATGGGCAGAAATAAAAGGCATCATCACATCCAGCAAGTTATCAGGGAAAACGATGCAGCTCCGCAACAGCCGACCACATAAGGCGTCTCCGCCTGGCCGGGAGAACGAGCGCAAATCATACTCCAAACTCACCCCTTCCTAGTGTAGCCCCGCCGGCCTAGCGGGGGATGCATATGCAGTCCGAGGGCAGCGTGCAGTGGCAGCAGCGGAGCCCTTCGGTTACTGCTTCTTAAGGGGAATTCTATCAAAGGAACCGCTGTTAATTCGGGGGTGCTGTACGGCCCTTCGCTGCTCCGAGACAAACACCGGCCCCGCCAGGGGCGGGGGCGGAAGCCACCACCAGAGTGGCCCAGCAGAGTAACATCGCCCCACGGGCCGCCACTTCCCACGATGCACTCGGCACACGGCGCTCCTTCCACCGACACTTCGACGACACCGAGTTCCAGCGCAACGGCCCCTACGAGCACACGTCGGGCAGCCGACTCCGGGAGCGTCCAACATAGGGAACGGATGAGCCCTGCTCCTGTCTCAGCCCCTCCTCGCGTGCCAATGGGAGCCCGCACCGCCACGACGAGGAGAGAGAGGGGACAACCGCTGACAGCCCTCCCACTCACGAGACGGCCCGCCTGCCCACGTGACGCACCCACCCAATGGGCGCGGCCACCGCCCCCCTTTCCTCTGCTCTCGCTCCCGGCAGCCCCCGCGCGGCGCGGCCGGTCTGTGTCGGTAAGATGGCGGCCGTGAGTCTGAGGCTCGGAGATCTGGTGTGGTGAGTGGTGGCGTAGGCTGGGCGGCGGCTGCGGAGCATGGCGGGCCGGGCGCCTTTAGCGGAATTAGGCTGCGGCTGCGGAGACGCAGGCGGGGCTGTACACGGCCCTAGGAACGACGTAGCAGGAGCCGAGTTGGGCTGGGCCGCGCTGGGCGCTGTCAGCCCGCGGTCGACTCCGGAGAGCGGCTACGGACTGGGTGGGGCTTGGCATGGCAGGGCAGTGGTGGGGCAACTGCCGGGTTGCGGGTATTGCCTCCGCCGTTCCTCGGGCGGTGTGGGCGGAGCGGCGGGAGGCAGCCCGGAGCCAGAGCACCGGGCCGGCGGGAGGCGGGCTAGGCTGTGTGCCGGGCCGGCACTGGAGGCTGGCGGGGGCGGTGCATGACGGAAGCTGTGTCAGATGGAGGGATGAGGGAAGCAGGACGGAAGGACGAGCGCTGAGGGGTTCCCTTGTAAGCACGGGCTCACCTCCCGAGGATGCAAGAAGGGTTAGAGATAGAAGATGTTTAGGGAGAGCCACGGCACTGTTTCTTGTTAATGCTTTAATGAAGCAACACAACAGTCCAGCGTTTTGTTGCAGGTTGGGGTGTCCCTGTGGAAGTCCCCAGAAGGCGTTTCCCCTTGTCACTGAGGTCTTACCCTCAGGTAGTCAGAGCTGTGATTTTGTGTTTCCCGGTCGGGAGAAGTAAGAGCATTCCACCGCGCCCTGTAAGCACCGATTAAGTGCATAGGTTCTGCTGTGCTGGATGGGCTAGGCTGTCCTGTCAGGGCTTAAAAAAGTAGCTAATTCCCAGCACATGCATTTATACTGATAACCCAGATAAAAAGAAGCATGTGCTTCAGGCTGTGACAACTGCACGTCTCATCTGAAAACTTAACAGTGCTGGGAAATTGTATAATTTATATAGCAAAATAAGTAAAGATCAGATATTTTTAGCGTATTTCTTTCAGATGAGAATTTGGGGAGTGTTCTGCTCTCAGTGTTGGAATGCAGATTATCCTGCTTTAGTTTTGTATGTGACAGGCAGGTGCTGTCCCTAGAGTTTTCGCAGGGAACTTTTAACAATTAGACAGCAACAGCAGAAAGGCTTCGCTGAATTTTTTTCTCAGTAGGCTGGGCGGCGGAAAGGCAGTGTTCCTGCCTTTCCCTGGCTTCTGAATCCTCTGTGCAGCATTGCCATCTCAGGGGGCTGCAGTACCACTTGCTGAGAAGTTTTGTGTCGGGAGCTGTTGGGCCCCACAGGTTCTTTGCAAGACAGTTACTAATGTGATTTTGTGAGTACTGTAGCAGAAGTCAGTGACAAGGGTGAACCAAGGATAAAGCTTACCAGGAAAGCTGGTGAGCTGAGGGCTAAGACTAATGTCTCTTCCTCCTCTGTGATTATTTCTAGTATTGCCTAGTTTTCATAGTGGAAACATTTGCAAGTATAGAAAGTAAGCTTTTCTGCCTTTCTTTTATGGCTCTTCATATCTTCAGTTAGTGTGGTGGTGAGCACCTGAAGAAAGTAATAGTGGAACACATGTTGAGGGTGTTGCCATTAATGCTTTCCTGTGAGAATCAGAACCTCAGCTTTCTGAGCTGGGAGTTGGCGGCTGCTCTGCTCAACAACTGCTCTAGACAGGTGGATAGAAGTTCTCAACCTGAACTTTGATCTGATTACCTGCATCAGTGCTTTTTTCCAGTTCCATGTGAAGAAATCTCCATACTTAGGGTGCTACAGTGCTTGTTACTCTTGTATCTTGCAGGCAGTGTAGCTGCTGCTCTTCTCTTCAGTTCTGACAGTCCAGCAAGGTCAAATAGGCGGTCCAGAGACCTGAGTTAGGTGCAGATGTCAGCCATGTGTCCTGTGTTGCACAGAAGGTTGTGACTGTAAATTGTAATTCTCTTAATATGAAAAGTGTGACATAATGTGAAAAAGCAGACACTGGGATAGTTGGTTTTTTGTCTGGTTCCAGTGCCTAATACTTTCTTTTTTCTCTAGGGGTAAGCTGGGCCGTTACCCTCCATGGCCAGGGAAGGTGAGGTTTGTTTGTATTTATTATTGCTTGCATTTTTCATGGTTTGTGGTTTTTTTGTTTGAGTGTGGGTTTTTTTGTGTTTTCCTTCTGCGTAGGGAAAGCTTTGCCTGAAAGCATTTCAGTTGTAGATTAATATTGTTTTCCTTGTTTGTTTGTTTTTTAAGCACATATACCCCACAAATCTAAAATGTGAACTAGTTTAGGGCTTTATTTAATCTATTTTCTCCGTCTGTCAGTAACATCTGGTAGTTCATGTGGAATGAAAAGCAAACAGCCAGCTCTGGAACTGATTGCATTTCCCAAATTTAGTTGTTTAATCCCTGTTGCTTTCTGCAAGATAGGGGAGTTTCTTTTCTTCTATAGTAAGTTGGTTAACAGTATTGTGTTAAAGTAAGGAGTCTGTCTTCTCAAGATACTGTTTTAGAGCTGTGGTTTTTGAGAATTATCTGGGTTAGTTTGATCCTACTTCTGGTTTGGTTGGGGTTTTTTTTCTAATGAAAGGTTTAGAAAAATGAATTTTATATGCCATTTTATTATTTCTACTCTGAAAGACCTTTCTTTTATGTCATATGAGGGCTAAGCATGCTGAGGTAACAGCATGAGAAAGGGAAAAGAATTGTCAATGTGGCTGATAACTATAAACATTTGGTTATTGGATCAACACCAGGCTCATCTACAGGTGTTACCTGTGTAACTGAATGATAGCTTTTCTCCTTACTAACATTTTAAACTTGATAAACAATCTATTCTGGGAGTAAAGACAAAGTTTAAATTTTAGGGATTGCCTAAGTGGAACAATTTTTTATTAATGCCAGTTATCTTCCTGATCAGAATTTTAAAAAATCTACAATAGCAGAACACTGGATAGTAAAATCAAAATTTGTCACTATGTGCTTTTTAAATTCTGATTTTTAATCACCTTCAGATTGTTAACCCACCTAAAGACCTGAAGAAACCTCGAGGAAAAAAGTGCTTCTTTGTGAAGTTTTTTGGAACAGAAGATCAGTATGTAATTGCTTGTTTTCATCTGGGGAAAATATTGTGTCACATAACACGAATCTTTTGTAGAAGTATTTAATAATACTACAGTGCAATGTAGTGTTGTAAAGGATTCCTTTTGAACCACGCAGTAAAAGAAATTCAACTATTATTGCATGCTATAGCTGCTCACTGGGGTGTATGAAGACTGTAAAAACTTAGCTTAGGATCTGAGTTTGCTGCTGTGATGATAGCTTGCCACTTTTAGGTGTGACATAACTGTGTTAGATTTTAGTGTGTAACCCTGAATGAGAAAGGTACAGCTCAGAGTATTCTTTTATTTTACTGCCAGAGGAATAAAATTAACTATATAATTGCCATTTGTGAAAGAATATATGTCCTACCTGCTGATTGAAAACATTCTTACTGTGCTTTTGGAAGACTTCACAGTATAAGAGAGCCAAAACTGTTTTAGACTTACTTTTTGCAAGGCAGAATTTAATGGTTTTAAATATGAACAAAATCATAGTTGTCTTAGATTTAAATGATTACAAATTAGGCAGAAAAAACCCAACCAAAAAAATCCCCTGAGAAATTGGATATTTAGTGAAACTGAAAATTATTTTGATAATATTTCAGTTTTCTTCTTTATTTTCTGCTATTTCCTCTTAAGTCATGGAATGAAGAAAAAAATTGCAAATATCTGTTTAAGACTAAAAAACCCTTTACTTTTTGGAAGAAAGGTGACAAGAACTGAGATCATTTGATGAATGTCTCTTAAAGAAATTATTTTACACTGCTAAGTTATTTTGCTTAATACTTCAAAATATTTTTCCATTATGAAATGAGGTCTAAACTTGATAGAATAGTAGTGAATGCTGCGTACTAATGGGAATGTTTTGATTTCTAGTAACTTAAGGCAGGTGAAGGTTGATGTGAGGGTGAAGAACGTTTTTTGGTGGTGTTACTAAATATGGTTGTTTGAGCTAATAAATTCTGAGTTGAAGTGGATGATTTCCGTCCTGATTATTTGTTCTCAATTCTTGTATTTCACATTATTGAATGAAATAGAGATTTTTTTTGGTATTAAGACAAGCAGTCAAATGTCTTGGATACTGTAGCTGAGATTAATAACATGATTGCAAATGAAGAGTGCAGAGCTGTAAAATAATCGGTATTTATGACAAGATTCTAGAGCTCTGACGGGGGGCAAATTCAGTCATCTGTCACAGAAAGGTAGTGTGGTCTTTGTAGTGTAGCCCCCTCCCCCAATCCAGCTTGTGAAATTTCATTATATCATGCTAGATAAGAGATGAATTAGAAAGTTGCTTGGATTGGCATACTCTACTTGAAAATTGAATAGAAATAAATACCATCACCTTTCTTTCCAATAATGTTGATAGAGAGAAGCTTGTATGCCTCTTCTGTCCTGACTTGGAACTTCATAAGGCTGTGCTGGTTAGAACTATGCTGTTCTAACCAGTGTGTTGCTTGAGAAAGTTCTCACGTTTGAGCATAATCAGTGAGCCAAATCAGGAAAAATGTAAATGATTTCACTTAAAATGTGAAGAGAAAATCCCTTTACTTATTTTGTACAAGTAAATTAGTGGGCTTTGCAAATACTTTTTTCAGGTGTGTGTATAAGCAGGACTTGGAAATATATAACTAAGAGAATGTCACCACCTTATGAACAGCCTGATGAATAGCAGGGTGCAGAGCTGTCATGCTTCAAGGGGTGATGAGGAGTGCACTTACCCATACTGATGGTGTAGTGCATGTAGCTTCTTTTTTTGGCACCTCGCTTTTTCTGCCATGTTTATGCTATAGCAATGGATCCATTGCTGCAGTTCTTGTATTACTGCCTTAACCTTTGAGGTTGAACAGGAGAGGATGTTGTCATCGGCTGTTCACCTCTTGTCCAGTGATGCTGGTTACTGGGTACAATCCCTCCCATGAACTTCTGAGGGTTGTTGCCTGCCAGTTTGCGGAGAGGTAGGCAGTCTTGGGCCCTATTTTAGTCCTATTTCCTTCTGAGGATTTCTAGGTGCCTGCTGTGGCCAGAAATGCTGCTGTTCAGGCTGGGTGCAAATTGTTCCCTCCTGACTAACATCAGGCTTTGGTTTGTCATACTAAAGGTTAAGGAGAAAGATGTTTAGAAGTAAAAATGGATGTGCATGAGCAGAGCAGAGGGGTAGATACAGACATAGTGATGAGTTTGGTAGTGGTTTTGGTAGTGTATAAGTTTTGGTTATTTGTGAAATTCTGGCTATCTTAGGATACAGCACAGAGGAAATGCGTTTTCCTGCAAATTGATTACCAGGTACTGTGCCTGTGCAATGCTGCAGTGACTAAGGGAATAGATTAACTGGGAAGCTTTGACTGGTTTTGGTCCAAGATACACAGGTGAGAATGAGTGCCTTCAGGCTGTTCTCTAGGTCCTGGATTTCAGTAAGTTTTCTACTGAGCTCTGTGCTCTGTGTGTTAATCGGTGATGCTAGTTTCTCCTGTTACTTCCAAAGGAATGGGTTTTCTGGAAGATAAGGATTCTCTACCCATGAAAGCAGATTTTGCCTATGTTTAAACTATGAAGTACATACGTGCTTTACCGTAGTGAAAGCCAGCTTGATGTTCATAGTAGTGATGCAATATCTGTGTCCTATTCTAAGTGATTGTGTGCATCACAATTAAGGCAATCATGTAACAGCTCTTTATTACCTTGTCCTCCAAATTGATAAGGAGATTTTTCTAGTCTGTTTAGGAGCTGTTTTTCCAAGTGTCTCTTCTTAGAGTAAGTCACATTAAAAGGATTTTTTAATCTAAAATCAAGAAGAGTTGATATTTCCTGCCTATAGACCTGACAAGCATGTAACAACATCCATTACAGGAATCTAAACAACAATTTTAATTTAGTTTAGAAGTGGAACTTAGACCTCCTATCTTTGTTTCTAACTGTGCTTCTCAGATAGTATTTTAAAATCCCTTTTTATTATTATTTCCATGCTACAGTCTTGTTGTAGAAAATCTGCTGTATATGTACATTTATTGCTTTTAGTAGTTAAAACTTATAGACTGTCTGGCCTGCCAGTGTGCATCATACAGTTCAAAATACTTTTTCATTTTTTGGCCTGCTTACGAATTCATTATGACATTTGTCAAAACTAAAAATATCATTGCTTTTAAGGTATCTTTCTACTATGATTCTATAGAAATACTAGCGAGCGTCTTGCAGCCATCGGAGGTGTGTGTACAAACACAGCCATTCACCTTCCTTCCCCCTTCCGTATTCCCTGACAGCCAAATGGACTTGCGAGCTGTGTGTATCACAGTCTTAACAGGAAGCTGGGACTGCCCATTCTTGCTTACAACCTTCTGAAGCATCAGTGTGAAACTAAATAGGGTGGGGTCAAGGGAAACTTCCTGTCGTATTAAAGAAAAAATGGAGGAAGCTTGCAATCTGAGATAAGTGTACTAATATGCAGCCTGTTTCCATCAGGCACAGTGATTTTAAAACAGCACTCATTACTTTTCCATCCTCCATGTCCTAGTGGGATGAAAGCACCTACCCTTTTCTTCTGCCACTGTTTTCCCTGGTATTCAAGGTGTAGTCTTTTTGAAACATTCTTTCAGGTCCTGACATCAGAAAACACTTGCTTTAAATTTGCCACACCTTAGTAGTCTGAGGGGCTGGAGGGATAGGCTGAGCTGATGGAGGGGGTGAGCTTGTGTTCCTGGTACTTCTCATGAGCAGATATCCCATGCAGAGCTCCGTGTTGCTGTAGCAGAGCCAGCTGGAGTGTTTTTCAACATTCTTTCAGGCACAGTACCATAGCTGAAAATCACTACAGGCAAAACTCTTCTGACTCATATTAAGGAGGTATTCTATTGCATAAATTTGAAAAACCTAATACTTTATTTCCTTTACTATTGCCCTGCTTCTGGGTTTCTTCTCAATATCCCTTTCATTTATTCTAGTATGAAGTGGTCATTTTTGTATTTTTTTTCTAGGAGTTTATGTACTAAGTTGCAGAGTTTAGTTATTTGAGTTATTTAATTGATGAGGGTTGGGATGTTCCCTTTTAACAGAAAGAAATTCCATCTTGATTTCTGTCGTATGCTCACACACACTGGCCTTGTAAATAACTAAGCAATTTTCATTTGACTTTTAGAACTGGTTGTGTTAGCATTTAGTGTGGGGATCTAAAGTGCTACAGTCTAAAGCAATAAAACTTTTCCAAGACTGTGGTAAATAAAAATTTGGCGATACGGTGCCACTCTTTTCCATCCCCAACTATCTGGTTTGCAAAAAGTGGGGATTGGTGGGTATTCTTCCATCTCATTTCTGCAATTTATCATTAGGAGTTGGTATCTGTAGACAGAGAGAGAGTGGCTGGAATGGTGAGGGTTTGAAGATCTTGCCTATGGCATGCTTGTGCCAGGGATTTGAATCTAGTGTCTCTGCATCTCTCTGTGGATAATCTGTGTAACATAGAGATACCTGGGTACAAGAGAAAGTCTAATTGCCCTATTTTTGCTATGTGCTAAGAAGTGCCATTGGCCATAACTGGGGGAAGGGTTTTCAAAACTTACACAGTTCTGTTTTCAGTAGGCTGGAAGTGGCTTTGTAACAGTGTGGTTGATGAGCCTGAGCTTGATATTGGGAAGGAAGGTGGTTTAATCTCTTGAGAGCCACAAGGAATTCAGACATCAAAGGAAGCAACGGCATTCCCTTAAATCTCACTGAAGAAGTGGTAAACGAGATTGTTTACATAAAGGAAAGTAAAGTTGTCACCCATACTTGATGACTTTACCATTTGGCAAATGTCAAGAAGTCTTATTTACCCAGAGTGGAAACAGGGAAGTAATTTGATTTTCCTTGAAGGACTGCAGTCTTAATAGGACTGCAGGTTAGCACTCTGCACTCTGCTACTGTATAAGTCAGGTTATCTTAAAATAGCAATAGTGAAGGAAATGGTTCTTCCTCAAAAACAAAATTGTTGTTTTCATGCAGAATACCTAGGTACATCTGAAAGAAGTGCAGCAATGAGCTATGGCTTCTGTATTCACTCTGTGTGGTGATCTCTTTAGTGATATACATAATTTGGGGGGTTTTACTACAGTTTTTTTAGACACCTGTGTGCTCAATATATTTGAACCAGGGATTGATAGCTGGGAATTGTTAGGTGAGCTTTGCTTTCTACAACCTCTTGAGTGGAATCGTGGTATTGACTACTTTACCTGGAGGCATGGGACTGTGGGTGTTCCTTGTGAAACAAGTGCAGTAATTGGGATGCCGTTGTTTTAAATGTGTCCTATGATCACATCCAAAAGCTGTTTTGCTGATAAGAGAATAATGCTTAGAGGGGGACAGTACTAGAATGAGAGGCGATAAAACTTAAGAAATAACAAATTAAAAGTACTAGAAGAAAATTCCCTGTGAATGCAGTAAAGGCAGCCCTTCAGTTTCTAGATAGGAAGTGAATTTGGGCTGTTGTCATCAGTAGATCTGGGGGAGAAAGCATAGCTGTCTGTTTCTCAAAGTGGGATGATTGAGAAATCTGTAGTTTGGAGAATATAACTAGCTTCGTTTTTTGTTTCAAGTGCTTGGATCAAAGTGGAACAGCTGAAGCCTTATCACCCTCACAAAGAGGAAATGATAAAGATTAACAAGGGTAAGCGCTTCCAGCAAGCTGTGGATGCTGTAGAGGAGTTTCTTAGAAAAACCAAAGGCAAGGACCAGGTGAGTGGGTTCTTTTTCACTGTGTGCATCAAAACAGGTCTTGGCATGAATGATGATTAGATGCCTTGTTATGTGAAAGGAGTTTGTTCCTCCAGCAAGTTGAGGAGGATTTTGTTTTCCTTCCTTTGGTTTTTGGGGTTTATTTCTTATCCTCTCTTCTTCCCCATTTAATCTTGTTTGGTGGGAAAAAGGGATTATTGGATTATTAAATGATGAAGAAACTGAAGAGGCTAATTGATCTGCTTGTGATGATATTATAAGTCAGTATTAACAATTTGGTATCTAGTAATCTTGTCTTAAGTATGTTGGAAGTGCACAGTCCTGGCAAGTCTTCAGGTGTCCTGTTCTGTTATGTGCTTGCTTAAACTGGTGTGTTTTTGCAGGAGAACTAACCAGGAACTTCACTCACCAACTCCAAAGAGCTAACAGATACGTAGTTTTCAAGTTATTGTGCTGTTGTTTTCCTTGATACTAATCAGCACAGAGTCCTTCACATCCTTGGTTTTGCATGAAAATCATTCCATCTCTTCTCTTCTTTCCTTACCATCTTCTATTCTATAATCTCTCAGGCATCTTCCCATAACTCCACTGAAGAGAAGAATCGGCATAATTCCAGTGAAGAAAGAGGCAAGCAATCTGCTGGTGAAGAGAAACGCAAAGCCAGTTTGTCTGAAGGAAAGGTGAAGAAGGGCACAGGGGAAGGAAAAAAGAGGGTGTCTTCTGTCTCGTCAGAGAGAGGATCAAAGTCACCCTTGAAAAGAGCCCAGGATCAGAGCCCCCGAAAGCGGGGGCGTCCACCCAAGGATGAGAAGGTTTGTGTTGTGCATGTCCGCCAGTGCCCGTGGACTTGACAGCTGGACTTGAGGGCTGACTGGCACCTTGACTAACAGGCCAGCAGGAAGAAGCAGTTCAGTTCAGCTTTTTTTTAAGCTTTTGCGTGTTGCTACTTGTAGACCATTTGGCTGCCTGATACCCTTGGCAAGCATATTGTTGATTCTTCCTGAGATTTTTACCAGTTAGTTACTGTGAGTGGCTCTGTTCATATCTTTGAGAAGGCTTTGAAAGCTGTATCAGGAGACTTCATTCTTTCATCTTGCCATCCCTTAAGTTCAGTTTGTGTGGGAAGAATTAGGAAAGAGATACGTGTCTTCATCTGACTCCTGACTTCTCCCATCTCATGATGATATGATCAGGTGATAAGTAGTCACTCAACTTCAACCTCAGTACTCACAAAGAGTGAGATATTCTTAAGGGCTAGGGCTTAAAGAAGAATTTCATAGCCCGGGGAATCCAACAGAAGAATTGTCTTAATTTCAGTTTCTATGCTTTAGGATATGTTCCCATCCTCCATTATAAAGGAGCCTTAATATTTTATTCCCACTACTTTCCTGATATTTCCTGTTGTTGCAGCACTTTGTCTGCCCTCATTTTTACTATGGGACTCACTGTTGTGGGTCTAGATCTTCCTATTCCAAATGGATGTTTATTTTGGTGGATTATTACAAGACACATCCTCCATCGGAAACTATGCCTGAAGACAGCTGGGAGACCTATACTGAAACACCATACGGCAACATACTTGCTCACCTATGCTTCAAAGGGATCTTGTTGTGCTTCACAGTCTTTTCTTTCAGCCAGGATGCAAGTCAAGATGGTGGTATTTGCTCTCCAGAATTGTGAACGGATTGGCCTTCACTGGTTGAACAGCAGACTCTCTCTTGATGTAGTAAAGTGAAGCTGATCAACTCAGATATTAGCTGGGAAGGCGTCATAGAATAGAATATCCTGATTTGGAAGGGACACACAAGGATCATCAAGTCAAACTTCTAAGGGGTTAAAGGAAATACTGGCTCTTTTTTAGCACCAATGTCTGTGAAATTAGGCTGCAGAACAGATCCCATCAATTTCTTTTGAAGAAAGTTGGAGGAGGGGAGGAATGGATTAATATTTATCAATTATAACTAATAATTACAGAACTTGACTGATGCAGGAAAATGCTTCATTGGCAACGTAATTTTCACTTTTCCAAGTGTCTTCCTATAAGCATGTTGTGTCTCCACATATTTCTGTTAAAATAAGCCATAAGACTTTTTTTTTACTTGCAAAATGATTCTGTGTCTTTGAGCTAGATTCATTCCAAAATTGATCAAAACTAATGGCAGGGAGAGTTCTGATTGTGCTGACCCATTGCACACATAGGTTTTACTGTGTTAACTGCCTCAGGACATCAGAGTGCTTTGAGTGAGCTAATTGTGGTAGTAGATATTATTTTACTGGCACATGACAAGCATACTGGTTTTAAAGTTGCCACAAAGTGGTTGCCAGCTGTGTGATAAGTGCCTGCTGCAAACCAGGAAATTAAGCAGAATAAGGTAGGAAAGTAAGCCATATAGATTCTGGAAAGTGACAGATTTAATAATTGCCATAAAAATATAACAATACTGCCTTAATACTGTTTTTCAGCCTATGAAATAATTTTAAAATCTTGTCTTCTTGCCTTGTTCTCATAAGTTCCTCAAGTTCTTAGCCCTAGAGTAGAAAACATTTATGTTGTTGTCCTGAATTAATATGATGGTAGGATTTGGGTTTGTTTTTTTTTTTTTTTCATCCCAGTCCAAAATCTGGCTTCCAAGCAAAAAGGATGCATAAAAATTGAGGATCCAGTTGTTGGTGAGGTGTGCTCTGTCTAGAAAGGCTCTGTGGACTTACATGATCATTCACATACTCTTATTTTTAAGCTTCTGTGAATATTTTTGAAGAAGAAACAGAACTTCATAGATATTAAAGCAGTTTTTATCCACGCTTTACCAGCTGAAGTATGCAGGACTTTCCCTAGATGCTACAAGGTTGGAGACTGATGTCTGCATTGTCTTCCTAACACTTTAACAGTTGTATTGTTCTGGGTTACCTCCAAGAGTCTTTGCCGTTTTTGCAAATAATGGATACTATGGTATATTGTGCATTTTCAGGAAGTAATTTTGGAGGAGAGATAATGTGACTCCATTTCTGAACCCTCGTTTCAGAGGAAGACAGCACATATTATGCAGAAGTCCTGTATATTCTCTTCATGTAGCATAAAAACCTAGATGTCTATAGCATATATTTATGACCTACAGCATAAAGACCTATTTTAATCTATATGTCTTGAGGAAATAAAAGATAGAGTTTAATCTGCTCAACAGTAAAAGCCCTAGTATGTTAAGTACTATCAAGATAATTACAAACCAGGGCCTGTGGAGCAGATGGGGCAGCCCACATAAGAGTTTGTCTCATGGTTTCTGCAAACTTGAGCAGATGTGGCTGTCAGCCTCATGCTTTGAAGGTTCTCCTGCTAAGAGGTAGGCTTTTCTATTGTGACAGGATAGAATTAAAAGAGTTCAGACCTCTGCTTGTAATGATGTTCTTCACTCAATTGTTAAACTTTTTGCACCAACCTGAGGAAAGTACGGGATCAAGCATGTTTGTTTTCTTCTCATTGCATAAGTGCACGAGTGGAGTGATTTCTCTTAGGTATGAAGAATGGACTCTTCAGAAGACATAAATCTGGTTGAATTCCTTTGCTGGCGCTTGATATTTTCCTCATCTCACCTGTGTTGCTAAAACTCTGTGTTCAAATATGAATGTTCATGGAAAGGCCTGTGGAATGGCAGGGCTCGTGGAAAGGCCGGTGAAATGGAAGGTGTTTGTAATGCTTTCAGAACTCTCTATGTGTGCTCAAATGATCATTGTATTGTGACCAGCCCCTGAGCTGATTTTAAGCTCTTTCTGATTCTTTTTCTGTCTCCTCAGGACCTCACAATTCCAGAGTCAAGTACAGTGAAGAGAGTGATGACTGGAACAGTGGCTGGATTTAAATGGCCACCAAGTGCGAGCGAGGTGAGAAGCTTTACATCATCGAGGATCTGAGTTTGTTGCAGTAGGTCTGGAGTCTTTTGTTTGGCGGTAAAACAGCGAGATCTTATCTTCTTGTGTCAGAACATACTGCAGCATAACAAAATTGAAGAGTATCCCAGACAGTTCAGAAATATGCTGGGAAATGAGATTTCTGCTTCTGTGGATCTATTTGCAGATTCACACTTAACTTGCTGTACTAATGTTTACGCTTCTTGTTTCAAAAGCATTTCTGGGACTGACTTGCCTAAAGTGAAGGTGATGTGGATAGTCTCTACCTGTCTGAATACTATCACATGGGCTGCTTTCATTTGATTTCCTTCACAAGCAGCTTTTGAAAACCTTTTGATTTTGTTGAATAGATGAGTGGTCAGTAAAACAGAGTAAGAGCAATGTGATTCCAGGTTAGTATGTATGATGCTTACTGGGAAGATGAGGTATCTGGGGCCTGTTGTTTCTGGTAGGATGGGTTTGCTCGGCATGTGGCAATCTCCAGTCAATTCCCAGAATGCTGTTTTATGGAATTCCTTGGAAGCTGGAGGTGTTTTCATTTTCTTGGGAGAGGAGGAAGCGGAATATGAATTTTCTTCTCTGCTGTTAATCTTGCTTGTATACTTCTTCTTTGGTTTTCCTATGGATGTACAAAAATGAGGAAATTAGTTTGAATGGCTTTGGTTTTGAGAATAAAACACAATGTAAACTACTTTATTTAAAGAGGCTTCTTGTGACAGCTGATGCATTTTATATTTTCCTCCTTATGCTATTGTTCTCATGCAGCTTAGGAGAGCAAGGGAATTGTGCTGTGGTCACTCAGTGACTCTGGATTTATTTCTGAGGCTGTACTTTCTCTCTTTGTAGCCTGTGAAGGATAGTGATCCACACTTTCATCACTTCCTGCTGAGCCAGACAGAGAAGGTAAGGATTTGGCAGACAGGATCATGATGCTGGGTAGCTTGGAATCCTGCCCTTTACTGGAACTGAACACAAGGAGTATGCATAAAGAGCTCCAGAGTTCTGCTCTTTATGGGCTGGTAATTAGATTAGCTGAAGTACTTCCAAGCCTTAAGATTTAGAGGGATTCAGCATTAAGTACAGTGAATAGTTCTAAGTAATTCAAGATTATCTAGCACTAATTTTTGACAGATCTGATGTAATAAATTGTGTAGCATGAACAAGAAGGACAGCAAAGCTTTTTTTGTGTTCAAAAATCCTGTTGTTTTATTGCTTTTGGTGATGGTCCTATCAGTTTCTTCATCTAGATAGACTTGTCAATTCAATGAACATTGCAGGAAAACTTCCAGGAGCAGAAAAGCTCCTTGTAAAATATAGCCAGTTTATCTCCCAAGAGTCAGGAGCCTTGCAGGATTTTATATTCAGCAGTGAACATCAGGAGGAGAAGGAAAGATCAAATTAAGCATAAAATGATTTATATCTCACTGAGGATCTGGGCAGAGCCAGAAGGATTAAGAGCTGCTAACAGTTTTATCTAGACAAGCTCACAGTAAGCAGTATGGGGAGGAACAGCCTTTACCTAAGCACGTGCAGAAAGCCACAATGCCTTCTCATGTTAACCAGGTTTTGGTTTCACAGCTGCGGAGACATAGTGAGCATAAATGTGAGACTTCATGGCAGGCTTCAGAGAGCTAAATGTAGGAGTAGAGAATGGCTCAGATTCTGGTGCCTCCAGAGGAGGCTGTTGTAGGAACTACAGAAGGGAGTTTGCAGTGCCTCTGTTAGAAGATAGGCTGAACTGCTAGGGCAGGGTGGGAAAGAAGGATCTTAATATCTTGCAATATATTTTAGGTTTTATTTTCTCCCCTTGAGGGAAGCCCCAGAGTTGTCCTGCTTTGAAGGTGGTGGTGGGTGAATGAGCGAGCTGCCTGTTTCTGTGGTACAAGGATATGGTCTGTTTGCTCAGCAGAGTAAATCAGCACTGTCCTTCCCCTAAATGCTTTGTATTCTCCCTACAGCCAGCTGTCTGCTATCAAGCCATCACAAAGAAGCTGAAGGTTTGTGAAGAGGTAAAGCAAATCTTCCTTTTTATTGTTATGAGGCCTTGCAGTTTTTTCAGAGCTGTGCATTATATTGTTTTTATTATTATTTTTCCCCTCTCTTCCCTACCCTCATCCCCCTGCCCCACTCCCTCAGGAGACAGGATCCACCTCCATCCAGGCAGCAGACAGCACAGCAGTCAATGGCAGCATCACACCTACAGACAAAAAGTAAGATCTCCAATACACTTCAGCCATTTCCTTCCCTGCACACACATGCAGCCATTCTCCAGCTTGTCAGTGAGAATGAATAAACCTAACATTTTCTTTAAATGCACATTCCCTTTGTCCTGTGTGAAACTGTTTTGGGAGGCAAGGTGGGGAGGGAGGCATCTGAAAACAAATACATAATTTGGAGTAAGTTCTGTCCTGGCTACATCTGCAGTTCAGAGTGTTTCTGCAGTTGCCCTTTTCAGTAGGTGTGACTTCAGGATGTTAGCAGCAGTGTTCCTGAGTGTCCCATGAGATAGGAAGATAAAAGGGGATTTGTCTTCAGTAGTGCCTAGCAGTTGACTGGGGTTGTTTAATTGCTCTTGTGAGCATGCAGAGGACAAAGGGAAGAGGAAGGTGTGTTCCTCCAAGAACTTTGCTTTGTAGCACGTGAGTTTTCTGGTTTCTCCTAACACCCCCTTTCTCCTTTTTAGAGTGGGAGAAGCCTAACTTGAGCTTCCTGTTTTGCTCTGTAACTTCTGCTCTGTTCAACTTGAGTTCAGGCCACTCTTGCTGTTTGCTGTTGGGGCAGTTCACGTGGGATGTCAGTTCTCACCTGTACTGCAGGGGGACAAAAATAACAAGCTGTTCAGGTAAAACAGTCTCTCAGGAAAGTGTGTCTCAGGTGGGTTGGGAAAGAATGAATATCCCTGCTGGGATATTAAAAACTTGAAAATAGAGAGACCTTATTTGGGCCATGTAAGGAGGCTGTAAGGATTTGCTCTGTCCTGTCTAAATGAGTAGGCTTGGAGAAAAGGTAGTATGGTTAGCTGGGAGTGGACAGGTGGCTTGTGAAAGCCACAGTGCAGCTGTAGTGTGGCTAATTCTGCAGAATTAACTGCGGATTTTCCAGATAGATTTTGTTGTGAAGTTACCTTGGATATAAGAGAATGCTTCAGAATCTCTCTGAAAACTGGGGGGGTTATGGGAAGCTGCATGATGGATAAGAGGGTTCTTGCAGCAATATCTGTAGAGGACTTCCTGTTGCAGGTGATTGTAGGGATTTGGTGGTATATTTATATATTGTCTTTTTTATGAATGGAGGGAGCAAAACTCTTTCCAGTTTCTGGGAGGAAGGCAAGGCTGTTTTCTGCAACTAATGGTGACCTATACTGGCTTAGTACTTCGTTTCTTCCTGTGTCTGAAATGGCAGCTGTAGAGGAGGGACTAGGTCTTTGGTCTTGGCATGATGCTTAGCCCAGTAAGTCTTTGATAGGCTTTATTAAAAGTCAGATACTAATGTATCATTCAGCTATACAAGCAAGCACTGTATGTGTGACTTAGTTTTAAAGTCAGAAGATTAATTAGAGAAACACCTGCTCATTTGTTAATGTTCCCTTTAACTTCAGTAAGGCAATGACTGTCAACAGAAAGCGCACAGACAGCAATTTTAGTAAACAAAAAATCACACACAAACCATCCCAAACAAACAAAAAGAATAAGACCATCCAAACCTTTAATATTTAGGTGATCTTCTGAAATAGGCTAAAGACTTTCTTCAGGAAATCGTTAGGGATTCTTGGTAAGCAAAATAAATTCCAGCTTGCTTTTAAAGCTCCATATTTGCCCATTGTAGCCGTGGCTGCAGTGGAACATGTTTGGGTATTTTTTGTGCTGGTGTCCAGTTTGCTCTTTATGATTTCCAGCACCATGAGAAACTGACGCTGATTGCTTTCTCTTGCATTAATGTTTATCTATACCCTCAGGATAGGATTTCTGGGCCTTGGTCTGATGGGAAGTGGCATTGTCTCCAACTTGCTGAAGATGGGTCACACTGTCACTGTCTGGAACCGGACTGCTGAGAAGGTAGGCATGTGCTTAAACCTCTCCTAAACGTTCAGTTACCTCTTGTATCTCATGGAATCATCTGTCAGTGGTGCCTGGGAGAGGATGCCAAAGAAACACAAGGATACGCTTGTCACCTTGTTCTGTCCTGTTTCCTAGGTGCTTGTTGGTGGGTACAAGTGACCAGGCGCAGTTGTGGTCTGTTCTAGTGTGGTCACTCTTACCTCAGTTGTCCTGCCTCACTGCCTTTTTGTGGGAGAGGAGAGAGTTGTTAGAAAAATTACACCCTTGTATATATATGTGTTGAAGAATGGGGTGTAACATGCCTCTGAAAATACTGCTGATGTGAATAGCCATGTCAATGTATTGTGCATCTGTGAGTAGCCATGGAAATACTGCTGATGTGAATAGCTGTGCAGTGTATTGTGCCAAGAAGGCTGAGTGCAGGGAGTTATCCCTAGAGATTGAGGTATGGTAAGATGCCCTGGTTAGCCGCAAGTTAGTCTACATCTACTGTGCTAGTCATGTGGTAACAAGCATTCTGTCAAAGACCTGGTATATAATGAGGCCAGGATGGAGAAGGGCTTTTTAGGAGTATTCAGAATGAAAATGGAACTTATTGCACTTACGTATTAGGCAGTGTAACTCTTTGTAGTGGAGAAGGAAAAGTAGGTAGCTGGGGGAGATGCAGTACTTGTAAGATGCTGTGGAATATCAAAGCAGGAAGAGCACTGTGATTACTTTGTTAAAAGGGGATTAAAATATTTATTTTTTTTCAAGAGCAAAACATGGCTGGTATGAGGGGATAGGGTAAGAAGGAGCTAAGAATTTGAAGCAGCAGCCCTCTGAAACACACCAGTATCAGCTGTGCGTATTCCTGTTTCTATCCAGTAACACATTTTGCTATATCTTTTTACCATTTTTCCCTAAATCTCCCTTTTTTCCCTAATAATTTCTTGTCAAACCCACAACATTCTTACCGTTTCACTGAAGAGTTTTGTTTCTTTGTGGTTTTCTTTCAAAGTTCTTCACCTGGTTTTCAGAAAAGCCACAACAGAGGTGTGTGTGTAGACAAAGCAACAGAAGAAGACAAAGTTACTGTGTAATTAACATGCCTAACTCCTTTGGAGTTGTGTCCAGCCGTGGAGTTTTTTACAGCAAAATGCAAAGAACCCTTTTGCTCTGTGTTTAATTTGTCTTACCTTTGGACTTGTGCTTTTTGCAGTGTGATTTGTTCATCCAGGAGGGTGCACGGCTGGGAAGAACCCCTGCTGAAGTAGTCTCCACCTGTGACATCACGTTTGCCTGTGTATCAGATCCAAAAGCAGCAAAGGATGTAAGGATTAACTCTTATTTTACCTCTGCTGGTTAGACTACGAGGTGGCAGTCACTGAATGCCAGTTCTGATTCCTGCTAACCACAGTAACTTGGGTCATTGTACATACTGAGTAGTGGAGCTGTGTAAAATAAATGTCCCAACAAAAATTAAGCATTTTAAGTCTTTGAGGGCAGGTTCAGATAACCCTCTGGGGGTCAGCTACTGCAATGCCAGGCTCAGCTGGACTCCTGCAGAACTGGGGTTTCTCTGCAGACACCCTATTGCTTTACCGCTCTTCTCTTCTCTACAGCTGGTGCTTGGTCCAAGTGGAGTGTTGCAGGGGATTCGCCCAGGGAAGTGTTATGTAGATATGTCCACTGTGGATGCAGATACAGTCACAGAGCTCGCCCAGGTAATCACTGAACTGAGCCTCTTAACAGCAGCAGCTTTTCATTCAGCAGCAGTTCTGCAGTTTGTGTTGCGTCAGGCGCTTTGTTACCTGTTGGTAATAAAACTGCTTCTAGAGGTCTTTGGGCATCCTTTGGGAGAGTCTGAAGTTCCAGGCAAACAAGACAAAATAACATGTCAAATCCTGACCAGCAAATAGTATTGGATGAAATGTTCCCTGGTGATACCAGCAAAGTCTGTAGATTTGGCAGAGCTGTTACCTAGTACCAGGGCAATCAGCCAAATTTTGATTCCCTAAGAAATATTTATAGACAGGTTGGTATTCTGTAGCAAACTGGAGGGTAAAACCCTGTCTGGATTAATGACTGATAAAATGCGTAATCTACCCAGTTTAAATGCTCTGGTTGGGGAAAATGAATGTCTTCACATTCCATTCTATAGAAATATTATTATAGGATTTCTGTAGAAGTGTTCTGATTACTTCTCCTGTGGTATTTGTGATTTCTTTTTGGCATCCTGGTTGCTCCCCACTGCCCTAAGGCAGTGTGTGTGGTTTTACAAGAAAGAGGAGCTTGGTGAAGTTTTAAGTAGACATGTTGGTGATGCGCTAGTGTGTAACATCAATTTGAAGAATGCAAATCACCTATATTAGTAAATGTCTGGCTGAAGAGATCTGTTGAAGGCCTTTCCTCTCTGGGAAAGAGGGGAAAATATAATGATCCATCTTTTGGGATTCTTATGCCACATATGCACCTTCAGCATTGATCCCTTGTCCAGCATAGGATGCCATGACTAAAGCATGTCAGTTCAGCTGCTTAAAATATGCACAGTAGTGATGGGTGCAGGAGGGTCTTGCCTGGAGTTTGGTCTTAGGCACACTTTGCAGGATGCAGCGTGGTACATCACATTAGTGCTTTCCTCTGCTGTTTATATGTTGGAGCTATTTGTTCTGCTTTAAAATTCTGTCCTTATGGGCAGGATTGCCCTAAATGATGTTCCTGCTGCTGTTCATGCACAGCTAACCAAAGATGCTCTTCTTCCAGGTGATAGTGTCCCGAGGTGGTCGCTTTCTGGAAGCACCAGTCTCAGGAAACCAGCAGCTTTCTAATGATGGAATGCTTGTGATCCTGGCAGCTGGTGACAGGGGCTTATATGAGGACTGCAGCAGCTGTTTCCAAGCCATGGGGAAGACCTCCTTTTTTCTAGGTAATTGAAATGTGGAGGGCTTGATAGCAGTTTCTTAGTGCAAGGAGTGGGAACTTCAGCAAGGAGTCTGAGATGTATATATTATCTTTTTCTTTTCTCTTTAGGCAGTGTAGGAGATTGGCCTGCTCCTCTGGAACTTGGCCAGTTTCAGAGCCTGCAAGCTAAGGTTTCTTTTTTGAATGCTGGCTCATTTTGGAGGATCTGTGGTGCTTTTGGTTTTAAATCATATCTTCTTATGATTTCTGCTTTCCTTTGAGTGCTTGGAAAATGGGAATATTTTCTGAAGTCTTTCAGGGCAAGGGAGAGCTGCCAAGTGCTTGATGCCAGGAGTCTACCAGTGTTACTGCTGTGTGGGCTGGGGAAGCAGGGCTGCTGTTTCTCTTCTGGAGGAATCCCAATGGTGTATTTCACTTCCAGGTGAAGTAGGCAATGCTGCCAAGATGATGCTGATTGTGAACATGGTCCAAGGCAGCTTCATGGCAACAATAGCAGAAGGACTGACTTTGGCTCAAGTGACTGGCCAGTCCCAGCAGACCCTTCTGGATATCCTCAATCAGGGACAACTTGCCAGCATCTTCCTGGACCAGAAGTGCCAAAGTAAAGTTCTTACATTGTTTTCTTACAGGTCATTTTTTACAATCTATTAGTTTTTCAGATAGTGGCAAAAGGTGGGAAATAAGTCTCATCTTCATCAGCCTGGGATTGTGGTTATTTTAAGCATTGTGGAAATGCAGAGGTGAGTTCCCATTCCTTTTCCTTCTAGCTAGGAATTCTGAGAATCTGAGTCAGGACTGCTTAGGGCTTAAGTTAAGATTTCATTGGGGCAGGGTAACAAGTGAAATGGAAAGCAAGCTGCTTAGAAATCTGAGCTTATGTTGTCAGTGGGCAGCAATGACATCATCTCCTGTGGCCATATGAAGATAGAGAGCAGAGAAACAGGAGAGTTGAAAGTAGTGATCAGCAATGGAAAGGGAGATTTGGTGTTGAATTGCAGCCCCCTGCAGCATGGGCTTGGCTTACTTTTGTCATGCTTACTTTTTGCATGGGTTCCTCTCCACAGATATCTTGCAAGGAAACTTTAAACCTGATTTCTACCTGAAATACATACAGAAGGATCTTAGATTAGCTATTGCACTGGGCGATTCTGTCAACCACCCAACTCCCATGGCAGCTGCTGCCAATGAGGTAAGAGTTGTTCAGTATTCAGGTGTGTTCTTCAACATTTATTCAACAGAGCAGTTTGTCAACCAGAGACAGAGATCGAAGAATAACATCATCTCTGTGACAAGGGAACAGTGTCTGAAATATGTTTTAACTAGAGTGGCATTGGATTTCTTTTGATTGTAGAGACCCTTAGAATGTTACATCAGGAAACACAGAAAGACCTGGTATTTTCTGGTCTGCGCTTGGATTATTTGACATACTGTGCAGTTCTCTGGTTGCAGTGGTCAGCAAAGGAGTTTTTCTGCTGGGAAAAGGCTTCACACAAAAGCAGGCTCTGATCCTTTTCTGATTTCTCTTTAGGTCTATAAACGAGCAAAAGCATTGGACCAATCTGACAACGACATGTCCGCAGTGTACAGGGCCTACATCCATTAGGCTGCACCCTTCTTACTGTTCATACGATGATTATTGATTAATATTATTATAATACTGGGTTTTAACTCTGGACCAGTCCATCTCTGTCTTTCCATTTCCTTTTATACACAAACTTTGAGACCTGCTGCAGTGAGCCTTCCACTGTGGCAGGAGGGGGGAGGAGGGGGCTCGGATTGTTGCAGTGTAATTAGAAAAATCCATGCCATGCACTGACAGTCATGAGACAGAACAGCGGCAATTGTTGAGAAGCTCTGAGGCAACTGCCAGAAATCTGCTGCTTGGCTGCTTTAATTTTCCTTTGTTTGCTAGTCCAAGATGCTGTTTCTAACAATCCCTTTTCTCCTTTGCTGTGAAATAATGTGAGTGTTTGGACTCCCTGCATCAAGGGGACAGAGTGACATACATCCCATCTATCTGTTAGTATCACTCAAGTCCTTGGTCCCAAGTAAGGTGAGGAGCATTCCTGCTAATTAGCCACTGTTAGAGAACAAAGCACCTCCCATGGAGGAGAAGGGCAGTTCCAGAGGGTAAGAGGAGTTGAGTGCAACACTGTCTTGATTCAGTTTTTTAAAACTTCCACTTCCTCAGCACCTTGATGGAGGAATTCCTGTCTTCCCCTGTACAGACAACTACAGCTTAGGGAACAACTACTGAAAATGGGAGAATGCCAATGTCAGTGAGACTCCTGAAAGGTTTATCATAGCCCATCCAAAACATCATTGGAAAGGAACATGTTTTTATAGAAAACTGCAGGAGAAACAGAGCCTACAAAACTAGGCTAGAGATTTTACCTTTTCCTGGCCTTAGCTTATGTTATGTTTCTACTTATTTTTTTTAAGCTTTGTAGTCAATAATTACAAAGGTAATTGGGTTACAGCAGTGTCACAAGCAGAGTGGTGAGTCTGAAAGGGAGAGAAGAATGATCCAAGAGATTGAGATTCCTGAGCTCCTTTCCACGCTTTCTGGCCTTTGCATGGTTGTTGCATCTTTCAGCCTGTTTACCCATCTATAAAGGTGGGTGATGGTTACCTACCTCACAGGGATACTTTTGTGTACTTCATACATGTCAGTTTTCCCATTCATGTTCTTGGTGTTACTACTTTGGGTACAAGATAGCACAGCATAAGCCTTCTCCCTGTATCTGTGAACTCTACTTGTGGCCAGACACCAACTTCTAGAAAGAGCAGTAACTGAAACTGGGGAGACTAAGACCACTGCTGAGCTTTAGTCTAGAGATGGGTGACATGAACTGCAGATGCCAAGGCTAGAGATCATAGATGCTCTCAGTGTAGATAGCAGAGTGACCCAGAGTCCGAAGGATCTGTCACTAAAAATACATGGAGTGTGGCTTGGTTTTTTGTTTGGGGTTTTTTTTTTCCAGTTCTCAGTATTAGCCTTTTAGAAGTGTTCTTATATTTTAAATTTGAGTGTTAGAAAAATGCCAGTGAGAAACTTTGGCCAAAATCACTTCTCAGTGGTACAATCTCCTTCCTCCCTTGGGCTGGGATTCTGAAAGGAAAGAAGACAGATTAAAATTAGGACGTGTTCCTGACATCTGCCCCTGTCACCTTATTTTTTTTCTAGGAACTTAATGGCTATGTAAGGAAATTTCCCCTGGTTTAGGATTTCTTACCAGTTCTGCTTTGTGCAGCATGTGCGTATGGTTCAGGGGCACCTTGTTAAGAAAGACAGTGTCACATACTGATCTTGAATCACATCTAATGCCTCACACTGTAAATGTTACTTTGAGTATTTCACCTCCTGTGATGACTGTTCCTTGTGGGCTAGTGCTGTATTTATTCTGCATTACTTACATCCTGTGGTGAACACCTGGCAACAGAGCTGTCAGACTTCACTGTCTGTTGGCCACTGTGGGTGGGTAATGGTAGTTCTACACCCGTGTTCCTTTGGCAATGCCACTGCCATTCTGCATGTAGGTATTCACATTAAATGTGTATAAAATTGCCAGGATAGCTAGCCTTTGACCTGCTTTGGCACTGTTCTTCTCCACCCAGAACTCCACTGTTAGCATCTGAAGTCCTTTGTTAAATATACCACAGTAAAATAAATTCTCATATTAATTACACATTGAGGGCATCTGAGGGAAGTTGTGGGTGTGGAGGCAGGAGATGAGACTAAAGGAAAAAATCTTTTGGGAGGAAGGTGTACTGTCCCATGTGCAGTCGAGCCAGTTCAGTGGCATCCCCCATCTGTGCCTGCCCTCTTGGGCCAGAGTGACGGTGAATGGATGTAAGCAAAGGTAATGGAGGATCTTAGTTTGTGGTGCTTCTGGATACAGAGAGAATGCCAAAGGAAATCTCAAGTCCTGTGACAGGTATTTTGTAATGAATGCAAAGGACCAGTCCCTAGACAGCTCACTGCTGCAGGGTTTGTAGAAATACTGTAGTTCCCAGAATGGAAATGGTTATGTCTGTGGGAGTGGCAGATGTGGACTAGTTAAACACTAATTTATCCTGAGAGGGGCTGACTGCAGCTTTCAGCCATTGTGTAAAGTGGCTGCAGTGCTGCCTGGACTGCTGTACAGTCACAGGTGTGCCCAGGAGGAGCAGGAGGAGACCAAGAGCTCTGATGTGGCTGTGAAGAGGAGGAATGGAAATGGGGGAATCCAGACTGTTCCAGATGCCGGTTGAGATTGCTGTCAGTCTCACTCAGATTCTTGTATTTATGTCTGCAGCCTCTGAACATGGATTTGAATCTGTTCCTAGGCCTGAGACTTGGGGGAGGGAAGTGGGGTAAGCAGTGGATTGAGAGATGCTCTAATAAAACTGGCTAGTTAATGTTGTCCTAATATTGTTGACAATTCTGTAAAGTTCCTTTTTATGAAGATTTGTTTTAGCAGTTTGCTTTTTTTTTGACTCCCTCCTTTTTAAAGAGAAAATGTGACACTTGTGAAAAGCTTGTAAGAAAAGCAGTTTCCTTTTTCCTCAATGATAGATCCCGTAGTTCATTAAGGTTGTGAATTTTTATTTTTCTGCCTTGTTTTTAATTAACATTTGTCATTCAGAATAGGATGTGTGAAAATGTTTAAATGGCAAAGATTTTTTTGTGCAATTAACAAAGCTACTGGCAAAAAGAATAAAACCTTTCTTGGTAACAGAATGTTCTTGTGGCATTTTCTAAAGCCTGTCAGAGCTGTCTTGGGGCATTAAGGAAGTATGTGTTCCTCAGAACATTAGAAACTCACAGCTGCTGAAAACCAAGTAATCCTGAGAGCACTTCAGTCATTGCTGAAGCCTGAACTGTCAGTGAGGCGTTACAGAGGGTGAGTTTGGATAAATTCCATGCTCTGTGCGCAGAGGGCTGCATGCATCTGGGATGAGAGGAGGATGCTTGGTTTTAATGTCTTGGTGTTGATGACAACTTGTATTTAAGTTTTGGGCTGGGATATCTATCCTTCTGGCGTTTGGGTTTTTTTGAGTCCAGTGGAAGATTCCTATTCATCGCTGGAGGGTGGAACGAGATGAGCATTAAGGATTCTCTTAACCCCAGCCATCCCATGATTCTATGAACACTTAACTCAGCAGTCAGTTGGGTATTCTAAGGACATGATCCTTAACTGAAATATTTACAAGCTCTGAATACTGCTTGTGGATAATCAGACAGTTGGACAGCAGTAGCTGTTCCTGCCCTGAGGGAGGAGGATGAAATGAAGTGTAGATGAGAGTGGGTTTCAGGTGCGGTGAGTTATGGGTGCCCGAGGAAGCACTCCTTTTGAGCACTGTCATTAAAAGCAACAGATAGGAAGTCGAGAGCTGTGCTTGCAGCAGGAACTGGGGCTGTTGGAAGCTTTCCCTACCCTGAGCATGGAAGGATCAACCCCCAGGGGTTGGTGTGGTGAAGGTGCTATGCCGTCAGGTCTCGTTTGCAGTAGATCCGTCGTCAAAGAGAACTCACCGACTTCTCTGCAAAGACCTGACTGCCAGGATAAATGTATTTAAGAAGTGGTGAGACTTGCACGTCTTCACTCATTTCTGAGTGTTCTTACAAGCAGCTCGGTTTGATCCTCGCCGATGTGCGCTCGGCTGGGGGAAGCAGGTCAGACCCACCTTGCATCAACGACAGGCTCGGGGCGTGTGCGGGACGATGCCCCCGTCGTGCCTGACGTCGCGCACGCGGCCCCGCCCATGCGGGCAGCGGAGGGAAGCGGCGCTGCCCAATCAAGCGCTTCTGGGCCTTGCGCGGGGGGTGCCGGGGGCGGGGCTGGCGTTGTCGGGATGGCGGCGGCGATGGCGAACCAGGGGGAGCGGGCGGTGCTGGTGAGTCGGGCGGGCGCTCTGCGGGCCCAGGGCGAGCGGCACCGGCGTCTCCCTGCGTGTGACAGCACTGCTGGGCCCTCGCAGGCTAGTTTTGTTTGGTCGGGCTCGGGCGGGGAGCAGCGGAATGGCGGCAAGGCCGTCCCGTGCTGCCGGGTCTGGGCCGAGCGCTGTGCGGGGGCTGCCCGGCCCCGGCCCTAGAGCAGCTGCCCTGAATGCAGGCGCTGCCCAAGTTCCGGCCGTGCTCTCGGGCCAGGCTTTCGGGCACCCCGTCGCCGCGTGGCTAGGAGGCCGCGGCCTCCTCCCGCCTCACCCACCAGCGGCACCCGGGTCTCTCTGCCACCGGCGCCGGTCCTCCGATAGGCCGAGTGCAGTGGGGTGGCAAAGCCGGGGCCTCCCTGCTCCCGGCACACCGTGAATGTGCCCTTTGGCCTTGGTGTCCCGCTGAACTGTCCCGCACATTGCGAGTGCCTGAGCCGCCCTAGTGACCTGGTAGCAGCGGGGACGGCGCAGAGCAGTTGTCACTGCGGCCTCCCCGGGACAGGATCTCCGAGGAATGAAATCTCCGTTCTGGAGAAGCGGTATAGAGCTCCATCGGTCTGGGTGGAAAGCCACATAGGAAAACGGCTTTTTCTAATGTCATGGTTTCGAAGAGTGTGATTTGCATTCCCCCCAGAAGTGCAACTGTGCAGTGCACAGATACGCATGAACTTGACTTAGTCCATAATTAATGGGCAGGGAAAGGGAGATTTCTTGATGTGACTAAAGAGAAGAAAAACACTAATGGGCATTTTGAGTAGAAACACCTGCATGGTGCTGGTGGGTGTTGGAGGTACTAAAGGCATCTGCTACACCTGTGAGATCACTGTTCCTTTGGGAACCTGGAGGAGGGCAGACATTATAGAGTGAAAGAGCTGTAGATGCATATTCTCTCTGGTGATCAGTGACAGGATCTGAGGGAACTGTATGGAGCTCTGTCAGGGGAGGTTTAGGCTGGATACTTGGAAAAGTTTCTTCACCCAGAGGGTCGTCAGGCACTGGAATAGGCTCCCCAGGGCAGTGGTCACAGCACCCTGCCTGACAAATTTCAGGGAGGGTTTTGACAACACTCTCAAGCGCATTGGTAGAATTCCTGGGGCTGTCCTGTGCAGATCCCACGGTGGGACTTCATGGTCCTTGTGGGTTCCTTCCAGTTAAGAACATTCTATGTATAATCATAATTATCAGTATAATTCCCAGAAACCCAAAACAGGATTAAAGGGTCAAAGTCAGTGGTCCTGCACCCAAACTGCTTTGAAGGATAACAAATACCTGGCTTTCTAGTGTGTGGCTGCCTTGGATAAATGTTTGCTGAAACAAACCTGACTTTTTTCTACAGGTTGTTGGGATAACTCTTGCATAAGGTGGTGACACATCAGTGTGGGGTTGTGTTCCTTTTGGTGAACAGGAACCATCTAGCAGAGAAACTGCAAGTTTAAAGTTCTGAGTTCACTGTAGTCTGCCTGTTTTTCTGTGGGCAACCTGCTCAGAACTCTTCCCATGGAAATTTTTTCTTACATGATGGCAAGTGGCAATCTTTTTTTTTTGTCCCATGCTTGCTTCTGTTTCCCACTTCTTTGATGACCTGCGTGGGGACTCATGGTTTAACAGGAACATTAGATGTGCTTTGAGGGTCTTCTTTATACAGGCTTCTCTGTGGCAGCAGCTGATGGGGGCTCAAGGGCAGTGAGTTATCAGATCCAAACTTGTTCCTTATTGAATTCAACCCAATGATGGGAGTGTCCAGCCTGTGTCCCCCCACACCACCCCCTTTTCAGTTTAACTTGTTTTGGTTTTAGTCTACTATTGCTTGGGAAAATGCTGGGCATGGGGCGGGGGAAAACATTTTAGTTTTTATCTTTGTTTCTCACCATCTAATTAGCAACAAATTGTCTGCAAGTTGATTCAGTTTTGCCTGTGCCAAGAGTTGGTAACGGATCTCCCTGGCTTTATCTTGGCCCATGATTTCCTCCCCTGACCCATTGAGGAAGAGGCAGTGAGGGAGGCTGGGTATGGGTCTGGCAGCCAGGTAGTCTGGCAGCCAGGTGAGTCCATCCAAACAGCTTAAAAGGATTCCACAGTTTTTGAAGCAGTAATATTTTTACTTTGCTCTGAATGTTGTTCTCAATTCCAGGTTTTTTTGGTAGAGTGATTTGAGTGAGTGTTGCTTTCTTAAACAAAGTCAGGGCAAGAATGTGGACAGTTCATTGGACTGGGGTGGAGAAATGGAGACTGAGGTGTTTCAACAAATCAGGAAGAAATCTTTTGCTCTTCTTTACTTAAACAGCATGGCAACAGCAGTACACTTAGAACTTAAAATAATTTTCACATGTGTCTGAGAGATTTGCTTCCAGTGTTTGATGTCTAATGATTCCACTGCTTTCTTCCCATGACATAGGAAGAAGAATTTAAATGGCTTTTACAAGAAGAGGTCCATGCTGTTTTGAGACAGCTGCAGGATATTTTGAAGGTAAGGTTAATTTTGTCAAAGTTTTGTGTTGTGGCTTTGTTTGACCTTCTGCGTAAAGAATGGTGATAGGTTTCCCTTGCAGGAAAAAAATCTTGGTAGAGGCTGCACAGAAAGGTTATCCATGCATGTCCAGTTCTGTCCCTAGTGCTTGCTTGCCCTCTGCCCTTTAGGACTCCCAGTAGAGCTGATTTCCCCAATATTGCTCTGTTCTTGACCCTCTGCTGAGAGCTGCTTTGAAAAGGCACATGGAGGCAGCCAGACCTATCTGCGAGGCATTTGCCTGAGATATGAATATTTTTTGGAACAGAGAATCTGGATCTGCCTGTAACTCTGACATATGCTGGTGGAAGCAAGCAACATGGCCTTTGGCTGACAGCTGTTACTTGTGCAGTAGTTACTAGCATGCACTCTCCTTGTTCAAAATAATCCTTTCTGCATCAGGCTTACTCCTTTGCTGGTACCTGTCCCTTTCAGAGGCCTGATGTGTTAAGCTGAGCCAGATGGGCAGCACTTTTGTCACCTTTCTCTAGCCTGAGCATGCGCTGCAGGGCTGACTCCAGGCAGCCAGTGGGGAAACTGGACAGAGGGACTTGTGTGCACTGAGAATGCACCGTGTGTCTGCTGGGTCAGTGTTCAACAGGCCCAGCCCCTTCACACTCTCTAGTTTTGGGAGGTTATGAAGTGATGGAAGAGAAGGGCTAAAAATGCGGAGGTGAGGGGCAAGTGCCAGAGCACTTATGAGTGCCGTAGGGCTGGCTCAAAACCCCAGGACTGGAGTCAATAGCAGGTGACAATAGACTGTATATATACAATACCTGTATATATAGTACCTGTTCGGAAGAATTTATTGTAGTTTTGAGAGTGAAGTGTGTAAAGGGCAGTCACCAACCAGTATAACCAGGTGGAGGGGATGGGGAGGGCTGGTTTTTACTCCAGACTTCCTTCATGTGTCAAGACCAGCTGTGATAAGGGGCAGCACCATGGTGCCTGATGGTGTGCAGAGCTGAGCTCTCGGGTGCTGCTCTTTCTGTGGGCAGCTTGGGGATCCTGCTGGCACTGCCCAGCTCCAGGGTGTGGGATTTCCAAATGCCTTTCACTATGGGTGGCATGCGCTGAGTCTTCTCCTGGGCTTCACCTGTTGTACAGTAGGATGAAATCCAAGTGCTCTGCTTGGTGGACTTCAGGAGGCTGGCAGAGGTGACTGCTACATATTTAGCGACTTGCTAGTGGCCACATTATCTTTGTTCCTGGCTCATGATATGCTGGACCCAGGCAGAAGCTCCAGCACTCACTGTGTCCTCTTTTGGGCAGGAGGCTTCCCACCGCTTTTCGTTGCCCACCAGTGGCTCTGGAGGAGCTTTCAAGCAGGAGAACTTTGTTCTAAGCACATCCAGGTAAGTGGTGGTGGTCAGTGGGTTATTTTCCTCTGCAGCTAAGGGTGCAGATCCTGGAGGATCTGTGGTGAAGGGCTTTGCAGAAGCCCTGGAGTAATGGGTTTTCTTTAATAGGAGATTTTGCCTTAAGGAAAACAAACGGACTCTCATGACAGGTGAAGGTAACAATCTGTAGCTGTGCTCCAAGGCTTCCTGAGCCAACCTTGTGCCATTTCCTGCTGACACCTATAATGTAGTCACTGATTCCTGACCAAAAGCTTGCCTGCAGCTTGCCCCAGTGCTGCAGGCAGTTTGCCAAAGGGCATTTTCCTGATTATGACACAGGGAGTTGCAGTTACAAGACCCGAATTCTGCTCTTGGCTCAGTTTCTGACCCTGACACTATGGAGAAATCTTAACCTTTGTTCTAATCTCCCTAAAATAGCAATAGTAAATCTTCACACGAAGCAAAGACTTGTGCAAAAGGTGCTATAGGTATGCAGTTCATCTGAAATTGATACCCATTTTTTGATCCTCAGTGTGGCCCTTGGTCTCAATAGATGCTCTGGCAGAGTTCAGAAGCTTGTCACAAAGCATTTAACCTTAGTCATTAGGAATGTCACAGCATTGAAAGGAGTCATGCAGTAAGTCTGTACTACGTTTGAAGGTTGTCTTCTTCAGATCTTAGTTAACTTAGTTTTCATTTGTTGTTGTAAGGTGGATCTTGCAGTGTTGATCTAAAGAGTCTTTAATGTAGTAAAATATAAGGTATGGCACAATCAGGTGCTTCAGTCTTCTCGCACTGCTCATTGTAGATGTGAGTCATCTTGCAGGACCTTTCAAAGGGTTTGGGTTGTGGTTTTTTAAATTTATTTAAGGTTGTAGGGTTTTACTAATTTAGGGTCCTTTTTCTTGGAATGGGGTGTGGTTTATAGTTTTCAACTCCTATAGGAATCATCTGACACTCCAATGTCAGTAATTAATTTATTGTATTGTGCTTGTGCGTACTAGAGCTGTTTGTAACAGCAACCAAAATGTTGACAAGTGATAAATGGAATAAGAATGGGATCAGAAAATAAGTTAATGTTTTACGCAGAGCAGTTAGGGTGAGGTGGCCCGTAAAGAATATGACTGGAGTTTACCACAGGCCAAGAACTTGTGACTTGAAAGTGTGTGTGGTGTTCAGCTACCAGGCAGGAGTAATGTTCAGACCCTGGGCATGAGGAGCCTGTGTTGGCTACACAGGACAAGGAGGGAAGGTGTAAGGCTGGTAGTTGATAGGTGCCTCTTGTGACACGTGTTGCCCAGATGTTTCTTCTCATTCCAGCACAGACCAGGTGAAAGGTGTGATGACGCTGCAGGGAGATGCACTGTGTCAAGCTGTGAGTACTTGCCACACGTCTTACTTTGTACTACAGGGAGGGAGGTCATCCTGGTTATGCATTACCAGTGATCAGTGTTCTTTGTCAGTTCTGCCTGATTGGCCTAGATGTTTCAGCAACCATTGGAATTTGTCAAGACGCAGGACCTGACATCTTTTCTACTACCACCATGTGGTGGTGAATGATATAGTCAATTTCTATGGGGATTCCTTGCCTTTACCACCTTTGTTGTGTAATAACAAGTTTCCTTGAGGACCTTCTGGGCTCAAGTCATGTGTCCTGCCTGGATCTTGATTCACTCAATGCCTGTCAGCCTATTCTTTGTATTAATATCATCCTGTGGAAGCACTGAGGTTCTGTCTGAGAATCCACTCCTCTCAAGGACAGTGAAAATTAAATAAGACTTCTGTCTTTCATAAACACTTCTACGTTTCTCATAATAATTCTCTCACAAATGTTGTTTCTATTATTTAACCAATGAAGAGAAGTGTTGTTTTTTCTAACCAATTATATGGTTCTTTAGTGCGGCATGTTATAAAAAAGGCTGTGTGAAAAATAAAATAGCCTTCTGATCATTTTTCTACCTGGAGTCAAGCTCTTCCTTTCATGTCCAACTGCAACACATGTGTTTGTTTCTTTTTTAAAGGATGTTAATCTGAAGATGCCCAGAAACAATCAGCTCCTGCATTTTGCATTCCGGGAAGACAAGCAGTGGAAATTGCAGCAGGTACCTGTTGGCACCCATCCATAGCCTCAGTGCTCTCTGAGCAGTAACTTTAGTCTTTCAAGAGAGACTGTTATGTCCATTCCACATGAGCTACAGTGGTAAAAGCTAAGAGAGGGAGCAGGTGCAATTAAATCAGTTAAATTCAGTTGGGGTGCATGGGTGGGCTCATTCCAGACACACCAGTTGATCTGAAGGCTGTCTGCATAGCAATCATGATCTTTTAAAGGAGTTCCTGAGATGCCTGTGCAGGACTGTCTCATGTCACCCCAGGCTAGCAGGGCAAAGAGCAGCTTCAGGGGCTTTGAGTAGTTTGATCTCATTCTGTTATAGATGCATTTGTTTAGAACAAATTATTGTGTTCCAGTAGTATGTCTGAGTTCCCTCAGGTAAGGAATTAAAAGAATGCAGTTCTCCAGAGCCAGAATTTCTGTTCCATCATTCTGCTGGGACATACCTGATTTCAGGATCTGACCTAGTGTTTGAAGACATGGTTTTCCTCAATTACTTTGTCACAGCTGAGTAGGCTGGAGGAAAATGGATTCAATGTATTTCCTTGTGCCATAGCTCAGGTTTTTCTAGGTGATGAGTGCATTTGGCATTGAGTGCAGTTACTAAGGTCTGCTTTAGCAGTGAAAGCTCTACCTAGGAATTTTGCAGAAATTCAGAAAATTGTGTACTTGTGATGTTAATACCAAACTTGGTGGAGTTTGCTTATGCCTTGCAACAAAGCAAGGAATTTTTTGTGACAACACTCAGCAGTGCCTCCTCTTTTGTGGCTGTTTTGTACTGCTGCTTGGTTGATAGACTTCTATCAGCTTTTATGGAAAACAACTTTATTTACTGTCATGTGTTCTAACATTGTTCAGATATGGAGTGTGAGTGCCTAAAGGATTGAGTGCAGAAGCATTTAAAGTGATTATATGGTGATCTTTGGCCTGTCTGAATTAAAAATTAGCATCTCAAAGGAGTGTCTTCTCTTAATGATGTCAATTGGAGTTTTGTTTCTCTGTACAAAGTGAAGTCATGGGTAAGAAGCTGTAGCGTAAGGCACGTTTTTGGGGAACACAAATGCAGGCACATAAATTTTGAGGGAGTTGATTAGCAAACAAAACAAAATCAAGGGGGAATAGAATGAAGCAAATCATAACAGCATGGTTGGCATTGTTTGGTTGGGTAGTGGTGCCAGGAGGAGTTTGGCTTGCACAGAAGCCTCTGTGAGATGTAAAGGCTTGAGGTGGTGATACTTGGAGATGCCCAGGTATCTGTAGTCTCTCTGCAGTCTGACAGTGGACTTATCATTGTCACTCTTTTCTCTGTGGCCTCTAGTGCAAGAGCTTTCTTAAAGCAGGGCTGTTCTGTGTTCCCTGAGCTCTGCATTGGAAGGAACCAGCGCCAGGTCTATCCTAGGGGTGCTTCTACAAGGATGTAGAGCTGGGAGCTGTGACTTCTGGAGGGCATTGTAAATATATGAAACTACAAATAGCCCAAACTGTGTTGCTCGTCTCCCAGCAGAAACTTCCGGTACAAGCCTCTCTCCCGTTTGCACCCTCTAATTTACTCCTTGGGCATGTTTTTCAATTTTCATGCTGCTGCCTGAAACTGAGCATAAGTCAGCTTCTCCCAGGGCCATTGTCTTCCTCTGGTTTGTCCTTGCACCCATGAAAGCAAGGATACATCTATCAGCCTTGTTTTTATAACTGTGTTCCTCTTGCTTGAGATGAACTCAAGCCAGCTGTGTCCTGAATCTGGTGCGGTCCCACACAATGGCACAGCTTCTTGGTGCTGGAGGTCAGTCTCAATCCCAACAATTTTACTTTAGAAGGACTCTGGGATACTGACAGAGACACTGTATTAGAAACCAGTGCTTGCTGCTCATTGATGTTGTTTCTTTTAGCTCTGGTAGAATGAAATCATTGTTCATGGTGCTAGAGCTGACTGCTGTGTATGCCATTAGCAGTAATAATTCCTACCAAGCAGTCGTTGCCAGAGCGCTCCCAGGATGAGAGTACCTGATGTCACTTCAGGACAGGAGCAGTATCTGTACTGACAATCCAGGTTGTAGCTGTCAGACTGTTGTGCATCTCCAGTCCATGAGTGGAGAACCCAGTAATGCTTCTGGGCAGCAGTGGTAGGTTGTTTGTTTAATAGTGTCTGACATTTAGACATGGTATTACATTTGAGAAAACACCATTCTTAAGGTCAGTGAGATAATTGGGAAACCTTTACTTCCCAGCATTTGTTGTTATGGAGTATTTCTTTCATAGGGCTGCATTTGTACCTTTGCAGATCCAGGATGCTAGAAACCATGTGAACCAAGCCATTTACCTGCTTATGAACAGAGATGTGAACTACCAGTTCAAAACAGGCTTGGAGGTGCTCAAGGTGAGGAGAAAGCCCCTGCTGCTTGGGTAGGAACATGCATTTTTCTTCCCTCAATTTGTTGTTTTAAACACAGTTAATGCACATTACTGTCTGAGTCTCTTAGTGGAAACAGACTTCACAGTTGTATCCATGTCGAGAAGTGTCCGTGCGACCTTTCAATTTATATGAATCTGTACTAGTTTAGCATTAGTAACAGGGCTGTACATCCTGGTGAACAGTAATCTAAGCAGTTACAGACCACTGATAATCTGGGAGGATATTCCTTGATCTTCTGTGGATGATGTTGTTACATAACTTACTCTCTTTGTTGATCCGTGCTGCTGGTGAGAGCAGCATCGAGGCAGCCATCAATAAACAGAAGACAGTACTTGTGATTTGCTGAAAATCTGAAAGTGACTTCTCTCTTGCCAGTAGTATTTTCTGGGGTCTGATACAGAGCAGCTGCTGCATGGCAGTGAAGCCCAACCTTCTGCTTGGAAATGCTCTCTGAAGGCACCAGAATTCCAGCTTGCTCATTAGAATCCATCACAACATCAAGCATGAGAAAACTAAACCCTTTTAGTTTCCATTTGGGCAAGGACTGCTCATAGGAAGAAACTAAGTAAAAAAACTATGTCCTTTTACTTTCAAGTGGAGGTAAGGGGAGATGTTAGTCATAATACGAAGTGCCTTCATCTTAGCAGTCATGAGCTCTATAACAGGCATATTGCTTCCCCCTTTTTTTTCTGGAAGATGACGTCTGCCTGAATAGAGCCTTTGAACTGTGGATTGGCCTCACAATGAGCTGGTTCTTTTTTCTACTGCCTTGCTCATAGTTGGCTATGAGCAGAGGGAGCCCATGCAGCAGTTTTACTTGTGATGTGGGAGTGGGGAGACTGAGAATGCAGCCTGTTCTTCTTTAATGCCTGTTCTTCTGAAGAGCTGATGATGAGTTTGTTGATGCCTCTGTGGCATCAGTAATTGATCTTATATTGACTTGGTATTCTTGTCACGAGTAGCTGTTCTCTCATCAGTCACTAGTATTGAACATTCCTGACCTGTCTCATAAATCTCTGATGGTGGTAACAGTTGAACTGCATTTATGTGGGAGCCACCCTTTCCCAGTAAGTTCCTGAATTTCTGGAAGGATGAGGGGTAATGGCAGTTGTTGTTTTAACACTTGAAGGAGGTTTTAGGATTCTGCAGCACCCTGTCCAGAGCTGTCAAGGAATCACACTCAGCAGTGGTTCTGTACATTATCTTGTAGCTTATGGATGCTGTGATGTTGCAGCTCTCCAGAGCCCGAAATCGGCTAACCACCCCTGCCACTCTGACACTACCAGAAATTGCCTCCAGTGGTCTCACAGTAAGTATGTAGTGGTCTAGATCTCATACAGGTCTGGCAGCATTACAACAGTTTGAATACTGGGTTGCATCCTTGTGGAAGTGGGTTTTTGAAGTGTCTCCTGAGGCAGCACTGTAAGTGCAAATACTGAATGGTTTTGGCTGCTCTGTATCTTCCTGTGGGAATGCAGATGACTTGGGCATGAGAACTCTGGTTCTCTGAAAGTAAGTTCTGTTCTTTGCCTAAGAGTCTTGTCCAGGGATGGTATGCCCTTGTGAACACTGCTCCATCCTTGCTTGTCACTGTCATGCACATACCATTTGATCAAGGGCTGTGAGTGTGGCAATCATTGCCTGCAGCTGCTCAGTCTTTGTCGCCTAATTTTTTTTTTGCTGTGGGATAATTGTAGTGTGGCTTGGGAAAAGGGAATGATTTCCCAGCATTAGAAATTATGATCCTTTTACTGACAAAGAAACTAACTTTCTTCCCAGAAAATGTTCACCCCTGCGCTGCCTCCAGACATCCTTGTGAATTTCTATATTAACCTGAACAAGCTGTGTCTCACTGTCTACCAGCTCCATATGCTGCAGCCCAGCACAACCAAGGTGATGCCTGCCATCTCCTGAGCCTTGTTTAGTTTCCTCTCCTTACATCCCACTGTGAGGAGGAGATCACACTGCCACCTGGTCCAATGTTACATTCAAAAGATAATGCAGAAATAAGTTCAGCTGGTGCTACCTGTCTGCATTTACGTCTACTGCACACAGAACGCTTGCTCTGAATCTAGTTTGGGGCATGGCTGCTTAGCCCAGAAGAACATACCAGTGCTCTGGAGTAAGCCATTTTTTACCAAATACTTTAAATATAGTTTGATAATTTAGTGTAATTTTGTAAGGGCATAGTTACATTGATCTAGTTTATATTCATCAGAGTAGCATCTTGGGTTTCCTAATGGAGTTTTGATGGATACTTATCTGTTTCACCTGTTGCATGGGTCAACTTGATGTCTTGTAAACACAGCATCAAACTCTTAAGCTTTATGAAATGCAGTCCTTCCATAAGGAAGACTTTCCTAAAACTCAATTTTTTGTTTTTCTTCTGGATCTTCTCATCTTATTTCTGTAGTGATAAAATTTGTAGCTACATTGGACTCAGCCAATGTGTAGAATTTCTTTCATGAAGGAGCAGGAAGGGTTATATCTAAAGGGATTCCATATTGATGGAGTGTGCAGGCAAATAGAGCGTGGGTGTTTCTTGATGTCAGGCTACTGAACGTGTAAACCTTAAATGTCTTTCTTCTAAGTGGTTTGTTGACCACATCAAAATCCTAATGACCTTTTCCTTCTCTAGAACTTCAAGCCTGCTGGAGGGTCTGTTTTGCACAACCCTGGGGCCACATTGTAAGTACAGTCACTACAAGGGTAATGTACCTGGGTAACAGGTGTAGGTATGTCTTGAGGGTGAAACCCAAACAGCTGTGTGCAGTTTCCATTGTAGCATCTCTGAAGTGGAGAAGCTGGACTGAGTCAGTTACTGTGCCTGTGAATGCTCTGTTCTGTCTCTTTAATGACTTGGTCCTAAAGGCCAAAATATGTGAATTTCCAGAATTCAGCCCATCCAGACAGTGCCAGCCATGAGTATATCTAGAGATGAGAGTTTACAACAAAAACAAGTGTTATTGGCATTGTCATCTGCATTACCTGCCTCTGTGCCTGTCTGGAATGAAGCTAAGTTCCTACCTTCACCCTTTAGCTTAACTATAGATCTGGTCAGAGGTGAACTCGAGTGTTTGCATTCTGTAACTTTGCCAGGTGCTGATTTAAATGTGATAGAAATCATCATAATCTCTCCTGTGGGAATGTAGGACAATTGAGTTCTATGCTGTTGTGTATGAAGTTCTGCTCTTTTCCCCTTCCTTCAGTGAGTTTGGCAGCCAGCGATATGAAGTCAGCCATGTCCATAAAGTGGAATGTGTTGTCCCGTGGTTAAATGATGCCCTTGTCTTCTTCACAGTTTCACTGCAGCTTTGCCAGCAACTGAAGGACAAGGTAATTGCCTTGAAAAAGGGGCTTTGTTTTTAACTCTGGATTTTGAGAGGACCACAGATCTGATGTGATGTTATTCTGTTTAGCTTGCTGAAAATAAGGGATGATTCAGTGCTCTGGAGCCAGGGAGCTGGCTGGCACTGACTAGCAAACAGCTATAGGATAAATATAGTGGTGTGGCAGATGTCTGCTGAGCTGGTGATTAGATGGAAAGGAGCAAGTAGACACATCCATGTTCTCAGTCATGAAGTGGATGAGAGGAAACAAGCAACCTAGATTCCAAGAGATCAGTGCTCAGTTCTAGCTCTGCAACTGCCACCTTGAGCAAGTAACTTTGTGCTCCTTGAGGGAGACAGCAGCAGCAAACCTGCCTTTCAGTAGTGCAATGCTAAAGTGTGTAATGCTCTGAAGCTAAGTCCTCCCTTATACATTATGTGCTCTTTTTTTTTTTTTTTTTTTTTTTTTTTTTTTTTTTTTTTTTTTTTTTTTTTTTGTGGTCCAAGGAGTATAGGAACTTACCTGCTTTTGTTCTTGCTTTCCAGATCTCCATTTTCTCCAGTTACTGGAACTACAGGCCATATTAATTCTCTGTGGAATGGTCTAATCCTTTACAGTACTTCCAGTGTCTCTCTCTGTTCTCTCATGCCAGCTGAGTCCAGGTCAGCCTGAGGAGTGCTGAGGTTCACTGCCAGATGCCCTGCACAGGGCAGGGTCAGTGTACCCAGAGACACAGCTTAAGTAGCCTTGTCTGGGATTGCTGCATAAGCAGGGCACCAAGCAGTGGTGGGTGGTTGGCAGGAACTTCCATTGGTCCCTCTTGTGCGTTGTGTGGCTCATACTTCACAAGCTCCTGATGAATTACACAGGTCTGTTAAAAGGGATAGGTGCTCTGGACCACCCTCACTAACTAGATCTGTGCATTGTGCTGTAACTAACTCCTTGACTGTGAAGTAGCTATGAAGGGGGTAAAATAGACTAACTTAACACACCTCTTAAAAAGTAGGGCATGTTGCTCTATAGAGTGAAATATGTTTCTCTTATCTGGTCCAGCTGTGCTTATAACTAACCCTGGGTAACTCTCTCCCCTGCCTGTTCTGCCCACCCCCATGTTACTGGTTCCCCTTTGGGGATGCTCTTACTTGCTGCTGTTTGAATTCTTTCCCCTCTCATCCAGCATCAATGTGATAATTATTTTTTCCTGAGCCCTAGTTGGGCCAATTGGTCTTTTCCAGGTTTAGTATCTTGTTTTCACTGCCAGCCTTTGGAGTTGCCTTGGTGTATCTTGTGCAGCCTTTCATCTTTTCATTAAACACAAAGTGAGTAGTACTACATTGCTACTATGATTTGCTGACTAAGGATGCTACAATGTATAACTCATCTCTTTAGCCACTGCTAACTGTGAAATAAAGACCCTCATACCTGCAGTGCTCGTGTGGGCTGTGAAAGAATGAATATCTGAGAGTCTGTGCTCTCTCACAAGTGAGTGGCTGTTCATGGTTATGCATGCTGGATTGTCTTTTACGTTACTGGGGAGGACAATAGTGGAGGCACTACTAGCTGGGCAGCTCTTCAAAGGCTGAGCCTGTTTGCATAGGGTCAGCCCAATGCTGTCTGATACTTGAATACTACCCGAAGTAGTTTTACAAACATGGCTTGACAGTCACATTTGGAAGATGCTGTAGGTACTCAGACTGGGGTGGGTTGGCTCATAGAGTCATTCAGAACATCTCTGCTGGCAGAGTGGGAAGTCTCCAGGTCCTGTTCACGATCTTCTCAGGAAGATCCACATGACTTGCCCACATGGCTCTGTTGCCCTTGGATGTCTTTTACAACCCTCTCATACATCTTTTTTGTGAACAGGTGTGTTCCCATGCTCTGAATAGTCTTGAGGAACAGTGAAAGGGACAGCTGCTCTGACAGGAAGGATGATGGAGAGCATGGGCAGCTGGGCTTCTCTCCCACATCTGCTACTCTACAGCTAGCAGGGGGAGAGGAAGTGTGATGGAAGAAATAAAAATTCCCAGAGATGAGATCCCAATCAGTGACAAAGTTGGGGCTCAAGAGACCTGATTTTGCTAACAAAGAGTTCCCGTAAGGGATTGGCCGGGACAGCTGTTCCAAAACCATAGCTGGTGGGGTTAACAGAGAGTCCTACACAGAGCCCTAGTAGTGGCAGGCAGCATGTCATGCTGCAGCCCAATACAGCCAAGCTCCTGTGGCAAGGGAAGGTCAAGAAAGGTAGTGTAAGGGGATAGACAGCAGTGCTGGGTGGGGACAACAGAAGCCCTGCTGATCTGACCAGAGAGGAGCAGGGAGAAGAGGGGGGGACAGAGGGAGCAGGCAGTCTGTGCTCCCTGCAGCTCCCAGGGCTGGTTTGAGGGTGGACATGCCTGAGGATTCCTCTGCTATGTGCAGTTAAGCTCTCTCATTTGCTCTGTTGGAAGAAGGGCAGAGCCCCTCAGCTAGTCTGGGAGCTATTTCCTTCCAGGCAGACCTGTGTTGTGCTCAGCCTGAGCAGCTAAAACACTGCTTTGTCTTGCAGTGGGCATGGATATTGGGTGTTGGGTCTTCCTTTCATCCTTCCTTTCTGCCTTTCTGCCTTCCCGCCTTCTCAAAGGCTCCTTTGACACACGCCAGGCTCCCCAGGGAATGCTGAAGGTTCTGAGGCTGCCCCAGCTCCAGGAGCCTTTGCACACCACTCCCAGGGATGCACAGGCTGGGGTTCTTGGGTTGTCTTTGCAGGGCCAGGGACTGGACTCAATGATTCTGCTGGGTCTCCCTCCCTGCTCAGCCCCTTCTGCAATTCTCACCTTTGGCTCTAACACTGTGTCCCCAGGAGACACTGGCAGAGCTGAGGGGGGTGGGGCAGGAGCAGTGGGGCAGGCCCAGTGGGACAGACCCAGCATTCCCCAGTCTGTGACACCACAGCGGTGGCACCCCAACCTTCCTCTCTCTATTACCATCACAGTGGGGCCAGCCCCAGCTTTCTCCTCTCTGCAACTCCACAGAGGTTGCAGCCCTAACGCTCCCTCCCTGTAGCTGTTCCAAGGGAAATGTTCAGAGCTGCCTCCCGTACATGGAAGCCACTGTCTGGCCACTGACCAGCCCCAGACTGGGCTGATTGTAGTTTCCTCTGCAGACAGCTCAGGGAAGGCTCCCTTGGCCACCTCCACAGTGCCACAGACAAGTGTCAGAAACAGAGCTCTGCCCAGGGCTCACAAGGGGCTGTTCACTAAGAAAATAAAAAACAAACAAAAAAAAAACCCAAGAGAAAGAGAACTTCCCCCACAGGAGACTTGTTCCATCCTTTAGTCATTACACCTGCACAAATACAGGACCTGAGATTGCAAAAAATGAGGAATCATTGAGCACATTTGCAGGAAAAGAAGGTTTAGGACAGGTTCTCAGTAGGACTGTTGTCAGGCTGAGCGAAAAAGGCAACTTTGACTGTTGCAGCGCCCTTGGAAATGCCAAGGGCCAGTGCCTAAGCCCATAGGGGAGAAAAGGGCTCTGAATAGGCTGCCCCTGGCACGTAAAGCCTGCTCCCAGGCTGCTTCACACACAAGATTTTTCTGGAGGTCTCCAGAAACTGAGAGTCGGCGCTGACTTCTCCATGTTCCATGTCCTAAGGCTGCCTGTGAGAAGAAATTTAGGGTCGGCTCCTGTGGCACAATGACTACCGGCCCAGGTCACAGTGACGGGAAAGGTCTTTGCGTGCTGAGGCTTTGCTGCAGCCACAAGGAAATCTGGCTCAGGCTCACCTTTGCTGCTCAGCCAGACTCCCGAGTGCCCCAGCAAGCAGCAGGAAATTGTCAGATCTGGGTGCTACCGGTGCTGGCAAACGCCACACCTGGGCAGTGCAGGCACCGGCAATTTGCTGGATCTGGATTCCTGGCACCAGCAAATTACCAGATCTGGGCAATTCCAGTACTGGCACCAGGAAATTGCCAGATTTTGGCTTTCTGTGCCAGCAAATTGCTGCACTTGGGCTGCACTGGCACCAGGAAATTTCCCAGTCTGGGCACTGGCGGTGCCAGCAAACACCAGATTTCAGGCTCCAAGTGCTAGTAAGGACCAGACATGGACTTCCTTCCCTCCTTCCCTCCCTCTCTCCCTCCCCTCAACTCCCTGGCACTTCACCTCAGCCCTCCACAGCTTTGCACCTTTACCTCAGCCATCCCAATTTAACTGCAACCACCCAGAAGACACTTCAAGGTCCTAGAATTACTACAAGCATTAGGAGCATCCCCAAAAGTGCCCCTTGCTGTCCCTCCCTCTAGTGCCACAGGTCAAAAGCCACCCCTCACAAACTTCATCCCACCCCCACAATTCCATCTCCACCCTGCAGCACCCCACCCTAATCTACCACCCCCCATCACACCCTCTCAGATCCTAGCCCACCCCTCCTGGCCAGGAAACCCTGTCCAGCCAGGCCTTGGACACTTTCAGGGGCAGCCGCAGCTTCTCAGGCCAACCTGTGCCATGTCCCAACCCCCCTGTCAGGGTACAATTCTGACCCCAAGTCGCGTCTCATCCTGCCCCCAGCAGCACAAAGCTGTTCTGTTTTTCCTCTCCCTGCAGGGCCTTGGTAAGTGTCTCTCTTAGCCAGCAATTGTTGCTCATCCCTGCTGTGGGGCAGAAGCTACAAGTTTTCTCCCTGTGGCGCCGGCCCAGAGCCAGGGGAAGAACCTTTCCCCAGAGCTCTGTGGGCGGAGGCCCGGTTCAGCCGCAGCCCAGCAGATGGAGCTCAGAGTTCTCCCGGAGCTGCGGCTCTTTCCGAGGGCCACCGCAGGCACAGCTCCCACCTTGGCCCCTGGGGAGCCGGGACAGCAGCCAAGGAAATAGCTGGAGCTGTACCAGGGCAGGTCTGGGCTGGAGATCAGCAAAAGCTTCTTCCCCTACAGGGGGCTCGGCTACTGACCACGCTCCCCAGGGAATGGTCACAGCCCCGAGGCTGCTGCAGCTCCAGGAGCCTTTGGACACTACTCCCAGGGATGCCCAGGCTGCAATTGCCTGGACTCCATGATCCCTCTGAGTCTCTCCCAGCTCAACCCCTTCTGCAATTCTCAGCCTTTGGCTAAGCTTTTGTGTCCACTCTAGGTGCTGACAGAATTGTTGGCAGTAGGGCAGGAGTAGTGCATCTCCAATGTTCCCCTCTGTGTGACACCAGAGTGCTGGCTGCTCCAGTGATCCCCTCTCTGTGACAGACCAGTAGTGGTGGCCCCAGTCTTGTCATTCTCTGTGACACCCAAGCTCTGGAAACCCCAGCGATCCCCTCTCTGTGGCTCCACAGCAGTGAGAGCACCAGTGTTCCACTCTCTGTGACACCTCAGCAGCAGCAGCCCCAGCAAATCCCTCTCTGTGTCACGAGAATGGTGGCAACCCCAGTGTTACCCTCTCTCCGACACCATAGTGATGGCAGCCACGGTTTTGTCACCTCTGTGACACTAGTGTGGTGGCAGCTCCAGCGTTCCCCTCTCTGTGACACCACAGCAGTAGCAGCCCCAGCAAACCCCTCTCTGTGTCACAAGAGTGGTGGCAGCACCAGCTTTCATCTCTCCATGACACCACAGTGGTAACAGCACCAGTGTTCCCCTCTCCCTGACACCACAGCAATTGCAGTCACAGCATTCGTCTCTGTGACACTGGACCCTAGGCTGATGTGTCTTGTCTGAAACCTGCAACAAGAGATGATGGTTCAACATGACAGGATTACTGGAGTTCTGCGGCACTGTAAGGTGATCGATGACATACAAAGCCTTTGCCAACCGTATGGGGTTTCACCCCGCATTCCCCATTTTCGGTTCTGAAGAACATGCTTCAGGATACTATGAGCGCATTCTACAATGGCTTGACCAGTTGGAGAATGAGGAATGCCAAACTTGTGTGACACACCCCACGACTGTAGGAACTGCTGCACCTGCTGCGATGCGTAAGCAGGATCATTGTTGGTTTTCACAGCAGAAGGTATGCCTAGAACAGCAAAAGCCTGCCTCCAGTGGGCAATGACATCGTGGGACTTTTCTCCGGTGTGAGCAGAAGCCCACATAGCAGAGGAGAACGTGTCCACTTGACATGCACGTACTTGAGCTGACCGAACTTGGCAAGCTGGGTGACATTGGTCTGCCAAAGTTCCAAAGCCCTGAGGCCTCTGGGGTTGACTCCTGCTGGCAAAGGTGCAGCCAGGGCGTGACAGTCTATGCTGGTTTGAAAACAAAACCAGTGAGAGACTCCAAGTCAGAAGTACAATTTAATAAGAGAAAAAGAAAAGAAAATAAAGTAAAATAAAATAAATTCAGTAGTACAAAATACTGACAGAGTCAGAATACAACCTGACACCCTGTTAGGGTGGTAGTAGCAGTCCAGATGAAATGGTCTT
>VZUI01048028.1:0-48094 GCA_013401135.1 Cettia cetti | reverse complement strand
AGAACCTGTTCCATAAAGTTGTCATCCAGGATTCTTAGGAATCTTTTGGCCTGGGTTGTACCAGCTATGTGATGCTCCCAGGTAATTTTTGGCAAGCTGAAGTCCCCGCTATGGACAAGAGTAGTTGACTTGGAAGTGTCCCTTAATTCCTCAAAGAACAGTTTGTCAGTGTTATTGTCCTGGTCTACAGTAGACTCTCACGATGACATCATCATTATTTGTTTGCCCCTTGGTTCTAACCCAGAGGCTCTCAACTAACTGTACTGCCAGCTGTGAGCTCCATACATTCTAACCCCTCTATTGCATACAGTGCCACCCTGCAGCCTCTTCTGCCCTGCCTATCCCTCCTGCAGAGCCTGCAACCATCCAGCAGGGCACTCCAGTCACAGGACTCATTCCAACAGGTTTCACTTATGCCAGTGCTGTCAAATCTCTGGGATACAGCAAAAGCCTTTGAGCTCCTCCTGTGTGTTCCTCATGCTCTGTTCATTAGTGCAGAAACATTTCAGGTGTGGTATGTTGTAGTCAACACTTCCTAGAGCAAATTGAGGGATCCCATCAGTCCTCATTTCTTCAAGTTTTGGCACAGCAACCCATTGCTCTTCACTGTTGAGGGTGGTTTTGTTCCTTTCCTCCTGTCAAGCTAGTTAAAAGTTCTGTCAACCAGCTCTTGTCCTAGGGATCTTTTTCCACTCTGAGACAGGTGCATCTTGTCATGTGTCAGTAGACCAGATGTGGAGTAGATCCTCCCATGGTCAACAAATCCCAAATTTTTCCACTGACACCAACCTTGGAGGCATGCATTGACCTAATGAATGTGCCTATTCCTTTTGCTATTATTTGTTGTTACTGAAAGAACTGAGGAAATCACCACTTGTGCTCTTGATCCCTCTACCAATCATCCCAGATTGCTTCTGATTGCCCTTCTACTTTTTGTTATTTTGTTGATGCTAGTTTGAACAACAAATAGCAGATAGTAATCAGAGGACCCTTCTACCCTGGAGAGTTTTCCAGTATGTCCCTTATCTCACCCTTTGGAGATAGCAGACTTCCTTGTGGTTTGGGTCCAAACCGCAGAACAGGCCCTCCATTCCCCTCAGCTCAGGTGGGAATTTTCTGCTACAACTACCCATCTCTTCCTCTTAACCTGCCTTAACAGAGGAGGCATTGGTGTGAGTTCACAGCACTCCAAGTTGCTTGTGCTCCCTGGAGCTGTGGAAATCACCTGGGTTCCTCTTGGACTGGCCCTCTTCTCACCTGGTTGGCTGCTGACGGTTTCCAGTGCTGAGCCTTCCTGCTGAGGCTCTGTGCAGAACTCGGGACCATCATGTACAGCTCAGTCTTACCCCTGGACTTCCCTTCAGTCACGGCTGCATAAAGCTGCCAACTGGGTACTTTGCCACAAAACTTTCTGCCTACCCACTTTATGTTTTATAGTGTTTTGGTCACTGCTTCTGAGCCTTTACAGCAAACCAAGATTTGAAGTCCCAAGCAGGACTGAATTAAAGTTGAATTATTTTGGTTATTAATATTGGTTATTAAATAGATACTACATAAGATAAATCTGTTTATTAATAGATAACACATAAGAAGCATTTTCTAAATTTCTGCAGCTAGTAGGTTGCTGCAAAATCATAAACATCCTCACTTTGCATAATTGCACCAAGCTGCAAATTGCACCAGGTGAAAAGTTGCACCCTGAATAGACGGAAGAGTTGGACTTCTTGAAAGAAAAGCAAGCTGGAGGAATCTGATATGCTAGTTTTCTAGCAGCTGCTTAGACACCTAGCTTCAATTTAGTGCTGCTTGGGGGAGCAACACTCTCCCAGTACTGTGAGAGGCTGTCTTCCCATGAGATAATTTTGTTGCTGGAGCAGGAAAACTCTTGTGTTCCTCTCGATCTTGAGATATGACTTGTCAGACCCTCAGTGGGGTTTCCCTCCTTTAGCTGGTCCTTGTCAGGTTCTAAGCCTCACTCACTCTCTCTCAGCTCTTCATGAACAAGCAGGACTACAGCCATAGCTCAAATTTTGAGTAGCATGGGAAATAATTACACTGACCATCTCAGGCTTTTCACAAATTTGGTGTTTTCCTTTCTTAAAGTCAGGAACTTTCTTTACTCTTCTTTTTTGTTTGCTTGTTTGTTTTGTTTGCAGGAATATTCAGCACTGCCACAGCAAAGCAAAAAAGTTTTGAAGAGGAAAATATGGCTTTTAACCCACAGAAACAATGAGGGTATTCACAGCAACTACTGTACGCGTCCATCTATTTTAAAGATGGCCATTTACTTTAAATCAAGCCAAATTTTGAAAATAAGGTTTCAAGTTTCCTCACTTCTCTTTTACTGAGGGTGATTCAACATTTTTTGGAAGAAATATGGTGCTTCATTTTATGACCAGTAAAATTTTCAAGAAGGTGAAAAGGCAGAGTGAAGAGACAGACTGCATGAAAGCCAGTCTGGTATTCTGCAACTATTACAGTTTTGGAAATACATTGTTTTTGTAGCTGGCAAAAAATAGACAACATCCAGCAAAAGCTGTTCTAGAATTTTTCTTGTGATAATTTTTTTTAACTTTCTTGAATTTAAATGAGTCATTAAAGAATAGAATTGATCATAAACTCTCTGTTTCTCCATAAGTCAAAACTGGTATGCAAATTGTGGATCTTGGAAAACATTCTTCATTGTTGCATATAGATAATTAAAATCTAAATAATATTTCAATACAGTAGCCACAATAGTCTTTATGATCATTAATAATTTAAAAGTTTTTAAGTCATTAAAATATAATGGATTCATTATTTTCCTCAGGTTGACTAGTGCATTACATGATGTGATGTATATATAATTCAAATCCTTCCTTGATTGACTTATACTTTGGCCGTGATAATAGCAAAAATAGGCTACTTGTCCTTTTATGTCACATGTAAGATACTAACATCAAGCAAGTACCACAGTTGTCCCTTAATTAAGTGTGATAACCAATCTAATCTAGTGTCTTTTTGTCATTTGTTTATCATAATTTTCACTGTTCATAGTATTATTTCTTATGCTAATTGCCAACTTTAATGCTCCTAAACTACATAAATGAATAAATACTTTGTAGCAAAACAGTTCAGCATTTCTTACAGCTTATTTTAGAAACATGTTGATGAGTGCATGGGTAACAAATGTCTAAAATAACGTGAATTTATCTCTAGTCAGGTAAACAGTGCATTTTATGGATTCTGCCCTTTAATAGCTACAGTAGTCAGAAAGATAAAGAGAAGGCAGATATTAAAGACAAGTTCCTTAGCCCATAAAGAGAGAAATTTTGAGCTCTTCACTCATTGTTTTACCACATACAATTTTTTTTAGAGAGTATGTGGAAACTGGACAATCTTTTGACACTACATTTTTTCACCCCTGTGCATTAAGGTGTCTTGACAAATACAACATCACATAAAGGAAGTTACAGTGATGTTTTCCCTCCTACAGTATGTGAATTGAAAATAATCTCATTGTAAAGTGTACAACATGCTCAACACCTCAAGAGGGTGTGCTTACAATGAGGGTAGGGAAAAAGGTATCAAGGTTTGTGCTAATTAGAGGGTTATAGTGCAGTTCTTGTAACAAAAAGGTGGAATATGGAGAAACTCTGTTTTAGACTGTTCTATAGAGAGCCTTATTGTTAGAGATGCAGGTGCTATTGCTTGTGGTGAAAATAAAAGTATTTATTTTGAGCAGATCAGCTGTACAGCAGGAATAAATGGAATTGGGTCATTATATGTAAATTGAAATCTAACTGCAAGGGTAGAGCACTTACACGTGAATTCATAAGCCTCAGACCAAATGAATTGGTTAGGGATCAGCAGCCATATGAATTTCTCACTAAATGTCTCTCACCCCATTGACACTTTTTTCAGTACTCCATATGCTAGATTGCAAACTACAGATTTAGCCCTTTTGCCCAAAGGCATCCGAACCTGTGAAAAGCCTAGCTGAAGCAGTGTCTATTGTTCATTGACAACTTGTCAATTTACTTCCAGGCAAAATAACTCATAAACATGATAAGTAAGGCAGATAAAACAAGAATACTTTCACACTTTGTAACTTTACTGCAAAAATGCCTTGTTTTTGATAAACGTGTGAAATCTCCCCTCAGAATTGTGACTGTGCATTGAACTTTAAAACTGTGTGGAAACCACACATGCATCTCACGCTCTCTGTCTATAACAAGATGAATGTTAAATATTAAAGATGCAATAAAAGTGATAAAATGATAGATATTCAAAGGATGAACAACATTCTCATATCAGTAGCTGATAATAATATCGCTAGCTGAGTTAATAAAAGTTCGTTTTAGAGAAAAAAACACCAAAAGACAAATGTTTGAATACCAGTCTCTAAACTGACATTTGTATATTTCTTTAATGGTGTTATTATGTAAATCTTTCCACTTCTAGAACCATATAAAAATGTACTTCATAGACAGTGGCAAAGAGCATTAAATAGAAATCAATGACATACCAATTTAAAACATGGTCATACAAATAGCTTCCTAATGCTCAATAACAATGATATTTTTCACAAAAGATATTTAAATGATTAATTTTTTATGCATTGCCATACAGACAATTTTGCAATCACACACTCAGGGTTTAGTTGACTCCACATTCACACACAAAAATTATTCACAAAGAAAACTTTGTAACAAGTTGCCAAAAAGCAGCTATAGAAATGATACTATTGCACATGCCATTAGGCTGAGACCATGCTTATAGTGCTAAAAATATAACTTTTTTCCCATCTAAGATAGCTGGCAGTTGCCTCTCCTCCCTTTTCTTAATTTCCTTATTCTTTCTTGACATGCGCTAACTTCATGGGAACAGATTTTTTTTTTTTTTCTATGAGCAGAGTTACTTCTTCCAGCACACTCTAGTTTTGACCTCTGATGTGGGTTTCTGCAACATGAACAGGTACTGTGAAATAATAGGACTAAATATTGAAAAATAACGCTTATTCTTGTGGTAGATTGCCATTGGGCCTACAGCCAGGTGCACTGGGGCACGCCACTTTGCTAAGGGGGCCCAAATCTCTCAAAAGCCTCTAGAAAGTTATGATGGGTCAAGCCTACTAGAAAGGTATTAATTCTCCAGTCCCTGGTGACATGACCCATCTCTACTCCAAAACTTATTTATTTAATGGAGATTAAATAAATAGCTGTGAAATGGAACCATTGGGGAGTGGTAACATTCCAAATTTGATTGCTCTTAGAAAGATTGGGTGGATCTTGGGATAAGGGGAAAAAAGTTAGGACCTGTTTCCTGGTGAATTACTGCTTTATGTGTAACCAGAAGCCATGAATAAAAATGTGATTTTTTCCCTTGTTTTCATGTTGTATTTGCCTGTGACGATGAAGACTGTCAAGCCTTAAACTTTTATTTTGAGTAATAAATTAGAGTTAACAAACATTAAAATTGCAAACAAATATTAGTGAGATATTTTCTCATAATCCAGTCATAAAAATGATTCCAACTTCAAAAAATTGCATTATTTATATTTTATTAATATTAGATGATTCTTTTCTATGTATAATTAGAAGAAAAAAGGGAAATCGAATTATAAATACATGATCAGCTATTGATTCAAAACTGAAAACTCGCTTTCTGTTTACACATCCTTTCAGATTTTTATTATACATTCATTTTAACCAATTAGAACTGTAATTATAATTTACACAGCATAGTTACTAAATTTTTTTTCACTTTTATCTGTGGGTGCTATAAATAATTTGTCATGTTTTTCAATGAACTTCACTACTATGAAAATAATGGAAGAGATATGTGCTGTACAGATGCAGAGCCACCACTACTCTAAGGAGAGAAAATTACAGCCCAACATTATTTGGGTTTAATTTATCTATACAACTTAGTTATACTCCCCAAACAATACTGTTATGGACAAACCACAGTAATGAAACAGCTATTTTATTACTCCATCTTTCCCCAGTACCTTTCTATGCAAATTATTAGTGCACTAATTGAACTACTGCACTATAAGACACTTTGCAGAGTGCAAAGTGCTTAATATATTATGTGTGAGACTTTTTGTCATTCTATCAGTGAAAATAGTTCAAATAGGTTTGTAGCCATACCTTTACTTATTTAGTTTGGAATTTTGCTCTGTTACCCTGCTCTATTAGCCTTCCTTTCAGCTATGGCAATTTACAGTGCTGTATCCTCTGTATTCAAACTTAAGGCAGCTTTCATTGGTGCAAAGAAGTGAAGCCCTGAATGTGTACTGGGAGCAGAGTGTATTTGCAGAGTTATAAGGTCTTTTGAAATGGTTAATGAGGAATAGAAGCTGGAATTTACAGTTGCAACAAATTCTTAATGCAATGACTGGGTTCACAGGTGTGACACTATAAACACCACATAGGCAGGAAGGGGGTGTGTGATCTTCCCTATGAGCAACAGATGTTTAGCTGATATTCACCAACTGATGATATCCTCTGCTGATTCTTGTCTTGTAACAAATACGGGGAATACTTTGCAGGCTCTCCCAGGTTGTCAAAAGCCTTGCTTGTCTTATATCCAGGTGGTGTAAATGCTTTGGACTCTGTGAAGCCAGTGCAATTCTGAGACATTAATAAAGTCGAGAATAATACCTCTCTGATTCTGGCGACTTTGGAGGGCACACAGTGAAGAGCATGGTGCAGGTGAAGATTATACAGTAGAGACAGCAGTGAAATAATTACTGCAGCATTCCAGGTGTTTGGTGGGTTTTTTTTGTGCTTCTTTCACTGGCATCCTGGCAAGAACTAATGTAAATAACAAAGCAATTCTGATACTGAGTTCTTCACTTGACAGGTGGTCTCTCCTGACTGTCTCAAAACTATCCTATCTCACAGATGTGGTAGAATTGAGAAGTTGAATAAAATCTTCACCAGCTGAAAAATTGGGAATTTAGCATTGCTTCTCTCCAGTTCATGAAAAAATAATGAAAATATGGCCTTTTTCAGTGAACATGCAGTCATTATTACAGGTAAAACTTGGTCCATTATTACAGGTAAAACTTGGAGTTAACATAGCATAGCCATCGCCTAACACCTCAAAGCTGTATTGTGGTTTGGTATTTGAATCAGAGATCACGTCTAATTTCACAATATTTTCTATGTTCTTATTTTCTACTAGGCATATTTTTATGTTGAATTTTAAAATGAAAATTGTCTCCTCATGGCTCCTTCTCTTTTATGAAATATTTTTTATACAGCACATGACAGATTAAAGGGGCTTAGCTGTGTTGATTAACTATCCAAATGTTTAATCAGTATCTAGATGCAGCCTATCTGTGAAAGACCTTGGAGAAGTCCCACTTGCCTTATTTCCCACCCCCAAGTGAGACATCAGTGAATGACTACATGGTCCATGCATATCAATCCAGAGGGGCTTAGACAGCACTAATGGAAAATTGTGGGTCACCATGTCAAAATATGTTAAATGTCCCTTAAGTTTGGGGTGTTTTTTTCTTTTTTTCCTTTTTTTTTTCTTTTTTTTTTTTTTTTTTATTAAGGAAAAAAATGACAGTAAACTGACCTTGCAATATCATACTGCCTTTGAGAGAGCAAATATTAAGCTGTCTGCAACCTGCTCATTGGTGCATGGATCAAAAATCTATTCCAAGTGAATTATAAAATACACATCCTCATGTGTTGATACAACCCATGGTAACGGCCTGACAAAGTGTTAAACAATTGTACTCTTTACTACAGAACATGTTTGCTGACACTTATTTGGAAAATATATGTAGGGGCCTCTGAGTGATTCATAAGCAAGGGTTGTGGATGCCAGGGTGAGCTGGATGTTAATGTATTGCAAAGTCAGGGAAAGTTCATCTTGTGACCACGGCTCCTGGCCTCACTCCAAGAATATGCCATTTGCAGAGATGGCATTAACTGCAAGAGGGCTGTTTTGGGATTTGGATTCCTGCCCTTGTATTTATCTACTCACAATGTCGTTAACACCCACATTGATCCAGAACTGCTGCTGGTGCCAAGGTTGTTTTGTTTGCTGGTGTCACAAATCACAAACAAGAGAAAATGGTTCTGATAAAGATAACAGCTCTGTAGCTTTCTATTATAAATGAGCCATAGGAGCCCTCCGTACCTGCTAGTGATGTGCTATAATGGTTTTTCTCAGCTATTATTTAGAATTATCATTATCTTTGCTTTGGCAAAAATAGTGTTAGGATGACTGTAATATGATTTGCACTGGGATTGTCACAATGCACCTGTCAATATCTTTCTGGTCTTAGTATACTGCTAAAGACAATGCTGTAGGTTAAGACTGGCAACAAGGACAAACTACCATTAATAAGCTAAATATTGCCCTCATCATGAAGCTTGTTTTGAGTGGGAAAGAGAACTACACAGAGTAGTAGGTTATTTAATTTCTGATGTATATACAGTTGGTTGAATCTCCAATTTAGTGGCACTAATTGCATGTATATAGCTACATAAATAGGTTGATATCTTTACATTTACATAAATGCTAATTTTTTTATATTCATGTGCAATCATGGATAAAATATTGCGAACAATTCTATAGTCATAATTGCATCAAACACACTAAGAAATCTTGCAAGACTTATTTGCTTTGTGGTTTCACAACCACAGGTTGGAGAATCTAAAACAATACCTAGCAAAAGTATTGCTGTGTCTGTTATAGTAGCTTTCTGATCTAGATTGGTGTGGCTCACACAGGACCAAAGTCACTTGGCAGCACATCAGTAGCTGAGAAACAAAATTCCATTTAGCATTGTTTCCATCCAGTGTGCAGTGGTACTTCTGAGTAGAAGTGAGTGCTCTGTGTCAGCTTCATACACTGGGAAACAGTTATCTATGAAAGTTTTATGAGTAATAACTAAACAGTCATTTGAGTCTTCACAGATCCTAAGCCACAGGTAATAGTAGTAGGATCCTATTCATGTACAGCATGTTGTCCCTTTAAACCACTGTATTGGAATTGAGGGAGACCATGAGCTGTGTATTTACACCCTTGATGAAAATTCTTAAGAGCATGAAAAAACTTACCTCAATGCTGATTTAAAGAGAAGGGTGAAGTATTTGTTTTGGATGGGTCTGAAGTTCAGTGATCCCCAAACCACTAACTTTTGAACATCAAAAAGAATACTACAAGTCTGACGTTCTCCTATCTCCTTTAATCTTTGAATGCTCATGCTAGTCCAAAGAATAATTTTGATCTGGATAGTAATTCCAGTTTACATTTTTGAAATGGGAACACGTCTTGATACAATTCTGTGCTTCAGTCTTACAGAGGCTTAATGGCTGCTAAATTTCCAATTTCTAAAAAAATAATAATAATAATAATAAAAAAATATATATATCTCGGAGTAACGTTTTATTTCAACTTGCCACCTACACCTGCTGATCTCTCTGGAGTCCTTATGCACTCAGCAAATGCATTTAGCCTTCTCCAAGGAACTCATGGAAAAATTTTATGAGCTCAGACCATTCAAAATGATTCGGGCCTGACTTTGCTGAATGCCTGTAGAGTACAATTTGCCTACAGACAGAAGAAAAAAATCTGTAAACACAAATGCAAAGAGAACAAGCTTTAGTGTCTTCTCAGTGATATCTAGAAGTTGCTGTTTTTGAGTATACTGAAATATACACTCATGTTTTCTCTATGGAAATGAAGTGCACTTTTGAGGTTAAATGCCTACTTGCAGATGAAATGGAAGCTTCTCCCATGCTTCAATTATCTATGCCATTAGTAGAAATACTCATAGTGTAGGAAGGTGCCTCTCATATTGGAGACCAAGCTATTAAAAGTTTTCCTTGGAAACAATCCAGTTCATGGATATTTAACTGGTAAAAACCATAAAAGAGGATTTGAGTATTTTCTGTATAAGTGATAAGTGTTTCCAAGAAAAACAAAAAGTGTTCCCCTTTCAAATATTGTGATTGCATTGAGTTTGTCACCTGCCCCAGACCTAACTGCTTTGCCAGAGGCATATTCATTGTCTATTTGCAGTTTTGCTGACTTCCTTGCAGACTCTCATGATGGTCTGACACATAGCATGAAAGTGTAAAACCATCACTGATTTATAAAACACTCATACATTTAGAGGCTTTTTATTTTGTAGCTTTTATTTGTTTCCCAGTGACTGAGACCCTCCAGGGTACAAAACTTTATTAAAGTATCACATAAAGGTGCAAAAATAATATTTAAAATATTATGTGAATTGTAACCATATCCTGTATTGCATTGTTACTCATAGGACTACTATGCACACACAAAAATATTTGTAATTGATACAAGGGAGATCTATTCACTTTTTTAACTGAAAGAAGACAAGGTGATTGTCTTACTTGTCTTTCTGTAAAGCAAAGTTGCTTTTTTAAGACCTTTATTGAATACAAGACAACCATATAAATGGAGGAAGTTTCAAACAAATATCTTTGAGAGGTTATTCACAAATGTCCAGACCCTAGTTATTCTCATATTCTGGCTCTTTCTTGCCTCCAGCACTGAATAAGCAGCTAGAGGATTCATAAACAATTTGAAGACATACAAACTTATTCTTACACAGGAGGGCATGAAAAAGATCTTTTGTATTCAGAGTTCTGATTCACCACCTTTGAAGCAGGGCTTTGTGCAGCATGTGACAAATGATAGACTCTGGATAGCTGATTATATGGAAGTTTTGCTTCACTCAAGTAAATGTGGTACTGGAAAAGCTGTGAAAAACTGTGAAGTTCATCTGTTCGCTGTGTCACGATTCCATAGCATAATGCTGCCAACATCTTGTGTGATCTCCACTATAAGCCACCACTGTTCTGTTGAGCAGAAGTTCCCATCTGTGACTTCTATCTTTCTCAAAGGTTTTGAACAAGTCAGGGAGGGCAAAAAGATTGCCAGGTGAGATCTCACCACTGGGCTGGAAGTTGCCAGTTGAATTGAGTGGAACTGAATGAACGAAGGGGGATCACCTGAGTTAATTGGAACACCATATTATATTAAAAATGCTATCTCTTTGTCTTCCAGAGACATGAGCCCTCTGGTTCAAAGGCATTGATGTATCAACTTTTTAAGTGTTGCACAAATATACAGGGCCTGTGGTCACCTTCCCATGGGATTTTGCACAAAAAGGGAATATATGGCCTATAACAGACTTGGAAAATAACCTTTAAAAATTAAAGCACACCAACAGTTCTATTTTTATGATCTCGTTCTGTTCCAAGTCTGCAGTTGTGACTTTAGTGTCCTTGATGAGACAGTCTTCTACAAGATTGTATCAAGTTCTTCTCAAACAGAACTTTGGAAGATTCCAGTGTTTATATTCAAATTCACATGGATTTTAATGTGATGAAGAGTTTTGGTGGTTTATCATTACATATTGCCCGCACCGTGAGGGGATCATCAGTTATACTTGGCAATCACTCCTCAAAATCTAGTCTACTTTGGTCTCAGCCTGACACCAATTTGCCTTTCTGATGTGAGCTGCAAGTTCAGCGTTATTCCTGTTGCAGCAAGAAACTTTGCTCCATTTGGTAGGATTTACCTGGTTTTCTTTCTGATATTTCAGAAAAAGTGTCCATTAGACCTGCGATTTTCTTCTAAGGTTTACTCCTCCCTCTGACACGGATGCAAGAATTTGTTTGGTATTTGGAACTCTCCTGGTCCCATGTAAATATTGAATTGACATTAAATGATTTTGTAAGGACTTCTGTAGCTGGTTCAAATTACTTTATTCTTAACAATGTGCCAAAGAATTATAACAACTTTGCATGTGTATTTCAGTTACTTACAGGGCTTGATTAAGTCACAAGCACAAAGGATCCTTTTGTTCTGATATTTTGTCACTTCTGTATGACTGTTCTAGTGTAGACCAAAAAGTTTAAAATAGAGAAATATTAGAAAAAAAGTATTTAGGTTTTTGAATCTCAAAAAATTCATGCTATAGCTTTTCATCAGAAACTGTGACGTCCTTGCATGTGAATTATTAGGAAAAGATCCAGAACCTTTTAATTAAATTAAGCAGCTAACATTGCATAGAATCAACAAATATCAACAGGTTATTTTGATACAGGGAAGTAGGATTCTTATTGACAAGAAGAGTTATAAATAGAGGTGCTCACAGATGTAATTTTTTTCCCCTCACAATCAGAACAAACCAGTAATGGAGGACATGCATCAGCAGTGTTAGGAAGAAAAAGACAAATCATGGGAACTATCATATCTCCAAAGTACAGCATATGACTATTGAATCACAGATCAACCACAATACATCTCAGAAGAATGTCACATATAACTGGAAAATAAATGTAATTCCTGCAAACAAATAAGAATAAAGGCAGAGCAAACTTCTGAGTGCAAAGGAACATGAATGCAAAGTCTAATTCAGTGCTTGTTTTCTAAGCATGCTGTGCAAAAAAATTCTAATTTTATTTAACATGAAAAGCAATACCAGTAGAAGTGACGTCAGTACTAAGCTAACAGAATACAAGTCAGGTGACACATGCAAAAAGGTTAAGCATCCACAAACATAACGAGATTACTAGAAAAGACAATATTTAGCCACAATTGCCCCATAGGATGTGTGATAAAACTTATTTGCTATTCTTAAAGGCCATAATATTGACAAAAGTACCATTAATTTTGATGCAGGCTATTAACATGCATCAAGGAAGGCTCTTAATTTTAAAGCAGGAAGTGAAAATGTGTTTATATGGCAATGTTTTTTAATAATTAATGTATTTAACTATGTACTGTGGTAGTTTCTGTGTTTATATGTTAATCAATGATGTTATAATTGTATATTGACCCAAAATATGCAAACTGTTATGAGGTAAAATTTTATTTCTTATTTAGTCCAGTGTCTGCCACACAGTTGAAATAATAACTTGCCATGGAAATAGCTCCATATGCTTTAGCAGAATGAGTTCTGAACTCCAGAGAGTAGAAGAAAATTTTAAATATTTCTACTTTTAGAAATTGTGCAGGGGCAAGAGGGGTAATTTTCACTTTAATTTCTGTTTTCATGTGAAGGTATACAACAAGCATTTTGTTTGGCAGGTATTTTTTCATTTATGGTAACTGATTATTCTGCAAAATATCCCATTCATTAGATACTCCACAAAACACATGCTTTATTTGAAAGCTTTTGAAGTAACTCCCCCTCCACCCAAACAGCAACAAAAACACTCCATAAAAGAAAAGAAAGAAACAAAAATAAGCAATGAGCCCAAAATAAATCAAGTCTTGATTTCCTGTGGCACTATTTCATAGACCAATTGTATGTGATCACTGTTTTGTCAGACACGGTTCTCAAGTATAAGTGATACTGTTTGTAACTCACTGATATGAAACATTTATTCAGAAAAATAATTTGGGCCACTGCTCTAGAAAATGAATATTACATTCTTTGCATAGAAAAAGAGCATGGGATATGGTTTCCCCCATAAGGCATGCTCTTCTGTAATATATCAAATATTTTTTCTCCTGTGTGTGCAAATACACTCTCCTTTGTTATATTAAGAGAAGGTGCATAAAAAGAGCCATTCCAAACTCTACTGATCAAAATAAACCTGCCCATAAAGAGGACAGGAGACTAAACTACTGCATCCCCTGAATGGCTCTAGCTTACATACCAACAAATTATTTTCAAGTTTGGCAGAGGAAGTAATGGGCTATCAACAAGGCGTAATTGCCTGGGCAAACTAGTCTTTACATCTCATACCTGCTGTCACCTTGATGAGAAAGAAATATGCCACTATCAATTCACGAGGAAAAAAATTGAAACATTCCTGTAGAGACTGCTTCTCTCAGCTGTTTGAGAGAACGTACACACAGCTTGGAACATATCTAATCTCTACTCTTTTCTTATCACTGAAAAGTATCCCAACACACCACAAAATTCATAACCTAAGCAGCTTCAGGCTATATTAGAAAGGATCCGTTTTAGATTGGAACATAAATTTTAATCTGAGATTTACCTGTGACTGTCACAGGTGAAAGCGGGTTAGTGACAAAATCCTTCAAGAATAAATGAGGGGATTCTTAAGTCAAAGAGACAAAATTATCTGAATTTTATACCAGTATGGGCTGCTTAGAGAGCTAGATGAATATGCACAGGCACACAGACTCTCTTATATTAAAGTTACACAAATATTAATTTGACTGAAATGCTCTTTCCCCAAGGGTGACAGGCTTTTGAGCACTTGTATGGATAGTTTTTTTATTAAGCAATGTGCAAGGTGTTAAATAATTATGTACATTTGTCTATACATACATATTTTACTGCACTTTAACATGCAATACAGACAGAAAAAGGTAAGTATAATAGAAATGAAAACATTTGTTTTTTCATGAGAAAATAAATTCTTTCTTTAAAGCCATGTACTAAAAAGGCATGTTAATTAAGAAAACCACAAATGGTGGTAAACTATTAATATCCTGTAAAGTAACAGAGGGGCTAGGTGTCATGGGTAAACAGTACTTTTCTGCAAAGTAGAAAAGAAGCTGCTTCTTTTTAGGGAGCATTGTACACTTTTCCTGTTATTATTATTCTACCTTCATTTAGGTATTAAACAAAATATTATTAACTGAAACAACACATTGCCCTCTCTGTCTGTTCTACAAAAGAAACCTGTCTTAATTTCCTCTATCTTTTCAACTTTTATTTAAACAAGTTAGCTCACTTATGCTACCTGTAGCACTATCAATTTGAGGCAAATGGCTAAAAATGAATTAACTTGATTCATTCCAACTTGATTCATCCTGAATAATTATATGGAATGTTCATATTATGGAATGTGGTAAAATTGCTTGATCAAGACAGTAAACATTGCAAAAATAGAGTCAGACCTTGAATTTTCCTAAATTAAATACTATGAGGCATATGGGAAGATTTCTTTTTTCTATCCAACAGTTATGATCTCCTCCAACAATGAAAAGTGGAAAGGTCTTAAAAAATTTTTGGCAGTCTGGCAAAGATATAAACTACCATCAAGCATAATATGGAAGAAAAACCATCGCTGTTGACGAAAACAATATGCTTCAATTTTTCTCTTGGTTATGGTTTTCTATTACAGTGGTATTTTGAATTCTAAATTAATTGCTGTGGTTATTACAGAAAAATGAAGCCCCTCTTAACCACAGCAAAGTAATGAATGAGATCTATCAGCATAATCAACAATCAATTTTTTTGTTTTCCTGTGTGTCTGCCCACACATATTGACTTGTGGTTGGTAAGGTCTGAAGCTTGGTCTGAAGTTTGAAGAGCTCCTACTGTACCATAGCATGGTTCCATTTCTAAAACACAGATTTCATCTGGACAGGATGTGGCCATGCAATAACTACAAAGCAAAGAAAACAAAATATGTTTAAATAAAACCAAAACATTTCAGAGCAGAATACATAGCTTGACATTTTCCACTCAAAAATTTCAGTGCCAGTTCATGTGAGTTTTGTGTATTTTATCAATGCTTATTCCTGATGCAGCAATAACACCTCCTATAACATATTGCTGCATGGAAGAAAGAAATACATCATCAACACCTGTTGCTAGCGGAGCAATAAAATGTTGCAGATTTCAGAGATAAAAACTTCATAATAAAATATGTTCTGTATGCAAACAATAAGATTACTTTTGAATTGAAACAAAGATGTTTCAATTTTTTCCTGTTTTCTGAGGTGGAAAACTGGAAGATAAAAATTAAATCATTGCTTCTATGACCTGACTGAAGGAAAATAAGGTATTACAAATATCATTCAACTTTTATTAGTGCAGGACAGTAAATGAAAAATGGGACTGTTCACCCTAGGAGCAAAACAGGTGAAATTTATTAGGAGTAAACAGTCTCATTTGTTGAACAACCATCTTGAGACCAAAACAAGAACTGGGCTACCAGGACATTCTTAGCTTGGTTTGAAGAAAGAAATCAGACTGTGTAGACTTCCCCCATAAAATAAAATGATAGGGGTGAGACCTTCCTATCTCCTCCCTCCTCTGTCAAATTCATCCCTGACAATTACAGCTTTTTTCATGTTTCTATTCATCAGCCACATCTCATGTCTCCCAAGAAAGAATATTCTCCCATGCCTAACTACTTGTCACAGGCCATTAAATAATACAAAAGACATATGTTCTCGTGGCATCAAGTTGTTTAAAAAGCAGCCATTTATTGCAGAAGGATGTAAGTTTCACATCTAGCGATAGCTTCTGTTCATAAACCTATGTCCAATAATAGATCAGTTTCCATTCTTGTCAGCATCTTTCAGAACATAAAGACATCTTTCCTAATTGCAAAGAGTGTTGGAAGCTCACAAAAGCTTGAGAAGACAGACATATTTTCTGTGCCATGTTCTCAGAGGTTGGCTCACTGTGTAGATTTCGCACAGCCTGATTATTTGGTAGTGAGGGAGGGCCACAGGGGTAGCTTCTGTGATAAGCTACTAGACGGTCTCACTCACCATGTCTGACAGAGCCAATCTCTGATGGCTTTGAAGATGGACATGCTGCTGGGCCAATTAGAGAGGTTGGTAACACCTCTGTGATTGTGGGAACATTATGGGAACTGAAAAAGCAGAGGACTTTCACAGCGTTGCAATAAGGTTACATAGATAGAGTTTGAAACAGAGTTGAATTTTAGGCCTTGAAATATTTGGAAGACAGAGAGTTTCTGAGCTGTTAAAACAAGAAATTATTGTATGCTGTAAGGTGTACATGTAGTATTTATTGATTAGCTTAAATAGATGCTTGTAAGCTTTTAGCATTAGCCTATTGCCTAAAAAAACTTTTATAGGCCTTGTAACAAAGAGAAGTTTGGCTTCTGTTGTTATGGTGTGAGTTTTACCATCTTTTATGTCTCTGCCTTCACTGAGATGGATAATGGAATAAAAAAATCATGGAACGCCTCTCGGTTACCCCGTCCTGTTAATGGTTATGAAACCCAACATGTGATGACTCATTTAAGAAGAAAATCAAAACAGCACATGCGCAGTTTATCCCCAGGAGTGGGGCAATGCCACAGCTGTGGCAATGGAGCAGGGGTGGTGGCTTTTCCTGCCCCACATGCAGTGGTGTCCTGCAGGAAGAGAGCTGTTGGATAAAGCCAACACTGCGGCGGCGGACGCTGCCCACACAATGGTAATGGGAACACCTGGCCAGCAGCAAAAGCATGATGACTCCCTGACACAGAACCTTGACAAGATCAACTTCTCAGCACCACGGGATCTTGAACTTGCTGACAGCAATACTTACAAGCAACAGGTTTTTTTCTTCTAGCCAGAGGAAGAAGGGAAGACATTTTAGAGAAAAAAAACATGGAAGCACCAATGTCTGTGGAAAAGAAATGGGGAGGATGTGCTCCAAGCATCAGAGCTGAGATTCCTCTGCAAGCTCTGGTGAGGACTATGGTGAAACAAACTGTCCCCCTCTAATGCATGAAGTCTATGGGGGATGCAAAGATCCACTCGCAGCCCATGGGAAAAGTGCTCATGGCAGAGTGGGTAGATAGCAATGAAAGCTGTGATCTAGTGGAAGATCCAGATAGAAAGGGCCTCTGCTTCCGGAGAGAGAGAAAGAGAGAGAGAGAGAGAGAGAGAGAACACCCTTGCTTCCAACCTAGAGCAGCCTATCCTTAAAAGGCTACACCCTGTGGACAAGTGACCCATGCCACAACAATTTTGGGAAGACTGAATGCCTGTGGGAGGGACACCATGCCACAGAAGAGGAAGGACTCCTCTCCCTGAGCTAACAGAAGATACTGAATGATGAACTGACCAAAACCCCCATGCCCTGTCTCCCTGCACTCTCATTGGGAAGAAGGGAGGAGCTGGAGGGGAGGAAAGGTGTTTTAAGGGCTTATTTTATCCTTATTCTCATTATCTTCCTCTGATCTGTTAATAATAATTTTATTTTATACCTTTAAATCTGAAACTGTTTTGCCTTAGAGAGTTTTTTTTTCCCCCTCTCTATTCTTAACTCATGAACCTGTCATTAATTTTCTTCTCTCTCTGCCCAATTGTAGCTGGAAAGGGTAAGCAAACAACTTTCATATGAGCCTGGTATTTGGTCAATGTCAAGCCATGACACTTGCAAAAGCAGAACAGATGCAAGCTATGTACCCTACACTTTAACTTTTCCCCACATTTGTTTATGCTTTTCGTAACAGTTTCAAGAATTTATTAATTAGTCAAAAATTACAGGCTAAAAAGCCTTCTCATATGGTTACACACTGATTTGACTGTCATAATTTGGCTGTTTAAGGCCATAGCATATGAAAGTTCTTGAGCAGCATATACCTAATTTAACTATGCACCTATTTTCAGTCTTTATCAAGGCTTTACTTAAAAATTACAGGAACTATCATGAAGGGAGATTGAAGTAAACATCTAATTATAATTTTACTTCTAGTTATAGTTCTAAAAATGCTCCAAAGGAACATTGTAAAATACAGGGCCAGTGCACAACACTCCCAGTTTTGCATTGGTTTTAAGCAAATTTAAAAAATGGATAAATGTATAGCAGTTCTAACTATTTATCTAGCATCTAGCTCACCGGAAAATATTTTATCCTAAGCTTCCCTTTAGTCAAAACAGTGTAAAGTGAGCTAAAGAACACTATAAATATGGCAAACCACTATTTATGAATCATATTTCATAAATATCTAATAAAAAATATTTCCTGGACTGGGAAAACAATTCAATTTTAAAAATAGGTGCATTATAAAAAAGATTGTCATGAGTTGAAACACCTTCGGATAATGTGTATATAAGATACACCACATATAAAAGCTATTAATCCAATTTAGTAACATTCAATGCATTTATGCTAAGAAACTGCTAAAAAAGTAATAAATGGAATTTACTGAGATGAATAAAAAGCACAGTTACTAACTAGGCTTTCTAGATTCCAGTTAGCAAATGAGTCTGTGAAATTGTTCTGTGTTAAAGGACTATTAATAGCTATATTAGAGCTTGACTAATATTTTATAGTCCAGGTTGTTACTACTTTAGACCCCATTGCATGGCTTCCTGTAAAGTCATTGACCTATACTTGGAATATATTTTTTCTTTATTATATTTTTAAGAGTTTGCTCCATTTTGGAAGTTCCTAATCCTGAAGAGGCTACTGTAGTTTGAAGTTACCCACGCTAACTGTTCCTTGCAGATTTCTGGTAAAATAGTGCTTAAAATAGTGCTGAACCTTTGTTTCAACAGTGATGAAAAATGCTTTTTTTTGGCAAATGATGTAAACAACAGCTAACTCAAAGAAAATCACACTAAAGTACAGCACATTCAATACTGTAAGCATGTGTTTTGGTGTGTCAGTGATGAGAAGGGGTGTGAACTGTGAGTCAAATCCTAGCTTGTAGAACTGTGAAATATAATTTTTCCACATTAATTCTGGCCTTCCTCCAGGGCTGAGACTACAAAGGCACCTTTGGACATCTGCAAAGGCAAGGGTCTTGTTCCCAGCTCCATGCTAGAGGGCCTGGCCCAACTACTGCTACTGCTCCTTACTTCAAATTTGCAGGAAATTAAGTTGATCTCTCGCAATTTTCATTTTCTTTTAGAAAAAAAAATTGAAACAGCTTTTATTAACCATTTATATTGGTCATAAATTACCACGTTTTGGAACTTTTATTTGTAAAACATCTCAAGATCACAAATATTTTAAGGTGGAAGCAAGAAAAAAATGTGTTTGTTTTTTTTTTTAATAGGGGAATGCAGTAAGCTTTCATTAGCACTTTCATTTATTATAATCCTTTAAAATACTGAGCATAACTCTTGGAAAATTATATTAGGAAAAGAAATAAGGCAGTTGAAAGTTCTACCCTGCTCAAAACTGCTTTGAATATTTAAGTGAGAGAATGTGAAATTGTATATGGACAGGCTCTTTATGTGTGACTTTAAATGAAATACAGAGAACATATAAGAATAAATAGCAATAATAAATTTTATAACTTTAGGGGTAGTGACAAATAAGCAAAAATAAATTCTTTCTGAGTGAGAATTATAAAGTTCTATGAAGTCATGCCACCTTCAGTGAAATCTGAAGGCTGTATCACCTTAGCCTTTCACATCATGCTGTTGAGGAAAGCATAGTGTTATGCTTGGGAAAGTGCTTGGGATGCAGCAGATCTATCACATTACAGGGTAGGTCCTAGTACCAAACTTTTATACACCTACACACAATCAAATTTGTCATGTGAAAAACTGATTAAGCTACAAATTCTGTTCTCAATTAACCCTGGCCTAATGCAATAAAACCCTGCATAATCTTTCCTGTTAGGACTAGATGCAAACCCAACTGAGGAGCCAGAAAACCAGACTGAGGGTGGTTTTTAGCTACATGACAATCTGTGAACAGAACTTGGAAGGAAAGCAAAATCCACTGTAATGTACTGAGTTGTTATTGTTAACAGCAGCATAACTCTTCTGTAACAGCAGTAACATTGGTCTCAACTGGGGAAACACGGCAGGAGGTTCATGGAGTGCTCTTCCAGCATGCTGGGGAAATGATCCCTGGTGAACACCCAAATGTATCTTGAAACATCAGAAGTGCTGGTACTCAGCTCATGTGAAGCATGAGTTACAAATATATTACAAAGATGTATATGCTTAAAGCTGCAGTTATATGAAGCATGTCATCTGTACAGCCCAGAGGAGAAGAATTAAATTGTGCAATCCTAGTTAGAAGCTGAATAGATGCACTAACACTTTGAGCTGAAAGGGATAAAATGCCATGGCAAGCAGCAGCAGCAAAGGAAACAAAGTTTGGCCTTTCCTGGGCCGTTACTATCCCCAGAATAACTTTATGAATGGTGATATATAAACCTAACACTACAGGGAAAGCAGGATCTCCATCTTTCCACTTCAAAAGATTCTCATAGCTCTAAAACCTTGGTTTGAGCTGACAGAGATTCCTGGGTGGGATAAGTGCTGTTTCATTTGTCCCATGAAATCCCATTCAGGTTCTGCTGTCATATGAATAGCTGATAATTGGCATTTCCCTTCATTCACATATGTTCCCCAGGAAATTGCAGCAGTCTGCCAACCTGCCTATAGCAAGTGGTGTGGAGAGAGGTGTAGTGGCAGCTGCAGGCAGCACAGCTGCCCCATGACAGTCTAGGAACTGCTAGGTTACCTGTACCAAGGAAGTGCAAACCACCTTGGGAATAGGACTACAAAAGGACTGATACAAGGTACTTCAATGCCACTGACCAGCTCAGTGGATGGTCACATTTTCTCTTTCTTTTCTTTCAACTGCAGCATTCACCAGCTGATGACTGAAGCAAAGCTTCAGGATTAACAAAGCCCAAGGGCACTTGTTGATTTATACAAGAAAGATTTTTGCAATAGTGAAGTTCTGATTCTGGGGGTAGGGATGGGATGTTTGTTGTTGTTGTTGTTTTTACCGTCTTTTCTGATTTTTCTCTTGAAGAAAATACCTTTGTGACAATGTGATTAAAAAGAAATAGAAGCAATATTTAGGTGAAAGCTGAGCACTTGGAACTTAAGCAACATGCTGCTTACTACTCTCCATAAAACTTCATAATCTGTTGTGCCTGTGAGACGAAAAAAAGATAATTGAATTACTTCAGCATAGAATTAAAAAGTTTTCACTTCATAGTAAGGGAACTTTCCCTGTAAGTAGATACACTGCACCCCATAACTCCAAATTAAATTACGTGGCCAGCAAGATGTTTGATGGATCAATTGGATTTGAAGGGCTAGAACTGTGGGGACAATAAAAAGTTATTTTTGAGTACAATAATTGCAAAAGGTAGTGCAGGATAAGGATGATTACCTCATAAAAGGGGTCACGGAAAAGATGGAGGTGTTCAGTACTTTGCTGTCTTCAAAACCGATAATACGCTAAAAGTGTCTCAGTGTCCTGAGCCGAAGAAACATAGCTGTGAGAATAAGCTCACAGTTAAACCTGAAATTGTAAGGGATCTACTGGTCCAGCTGCATTGCTAATAATCTATAACACTTGATGGGAATGACTGAGAATCCTCAAAAAGCTAGCTGATGTCATTGTGAAACCTGTCAATGATTTTGGAATGGTCTTGGGATTCCTGAGAGGTCCCAGCTGACAAAAAGCTGGCTAACATTGTCCCAGTCTTCAAAATGGGCAAGAAGGATAACCCTGGCCAGTTTAGGCCTGACAGTCTCACTGTAGTGCCTGTTAAGGTAATGAAAAAGGTTATCCTGAGCCCTGTTGAAAAACACCTGAAGGATGGACAACAAAGTAATTGGTCAAAGCCAGCTTCATGAGGGACAAGTGCTGCTTGTCAAAGCTGACTTCCTTTAATGACAAAGTAGCCCACTGTGGTGGTTATGGACTAGAGTTGATTTGCATCACAGTGGCTGGTATGGGCTATATTTTGGAATTTTGCTGACCAAGGAGTCGATAATATAGAGATTTTTCTATTATTGCTGAGCAGTGCTTACACAGAGTCTTTCTGCTGTTCATACAGCCACACTGGTGAGGAAGCTGGGGGTGCAGGGGAAGGTGGGAGGAGACACAGTCAGGACAGGTGACCCAAACTGACCAAAGGGGTATTCCAGACCATGTGGCATCAGTCTCAGTATATAAAGTGTGGACAAGACAGAAAACGAGTATGTCTGGAGTGAGGACCTTTGTTTTCCCAAGTAACAGTAATGTGTGATGGGACCTGTTCTCCTGGAGATGGCTGAACACCTGCCTGCCACTGGAAGAAGGGATTAACTCCTTGATTTGCTTTGTTTGTGTGTGTGTCTTTTGCTTTCACTATTAAACCATCTTTATCTCAATTCATGCATCTTGTGTCTTTTACTCTTCCAGTTCCCTCCTCAGTCCCCCAGATGGGGGAGGGAGACAGTGGCTGCGTGGGCGAGCCCGTGACACCCCCTAGTTGATAAAAGGAAGCCAGGTGATGCAATCCTTTTGGAATTCAGTACAGCTTTTGATTATATCTCTTGCAGTATCCTTACAGACAAGATGTTCAACACACACCTGGATGAACACACTGTGGCATGGGTGAGCAAATGGCTCATGGGTCAGGCACAAAGAGTTAAAGTGAGTGGGGTGACATCAGACTGGTGACCTGTCACGAGTAGGGTTCCCTGTGGAACCCCATTCTTGGTCCTGTGCTTTTCAGCACCTTCATAAATGACTTGGAAGCAGGAGTGGAAGGGATACCAAGTAAGTTTGTAATGGGATAAGATGCTGTCTCCTCTGAAGGCAGAGACATTGACATATTTCAGTGCTGATCAATCACCAACCGTATGAAATTCAACAAGGGAAAATGGTGTATTCTGCTCCTGGGATGGGGCAGTCCTGGATGTACAGACAGAATGGGGAATGAGATGCTGGAAAGCAGCACCATGGAAAGGGACCTGGGTGGCTGGTGAATGGCAAGTGTAACATGAGCCAGCAGTGCCCTGGCAGCCAGGAGGGCCAAGCGTGTCCTGGGGACATCAGGCCCAGCATCACCAGCCAGGCAAGGGAGGGGATTGTCCTGCTCTGCTCTGAGCTGGGGCAGCCTCACCTCCAGTGCTGGGGACAGGTTTGGGTGCCACAATATAAGAAAGAAAAAAAGCTATTAATGAGAATGCACAGAAGACAAGCAAATATTATGGAGATCCTTGTGGGGAAGTTGTATGAGGGCTGAGGTCACTTCATCAGTTCAGCCTGGTGAACAGGACACTGAGGAGAGGCCTCATCCCAGTCTGGAACTTCCTTGAGAGGGGAAGAGGAGGAGCAGACTCTGATCACTTCTCTCTGGTGACAAATGACAGGAGCAGAGGAAATGTCTGAAGTTGTGTTGGGGAAGGTTTAGGTTGGATATTAGAAAAGGGTTCTTCACCCAGAGGGTAACTGGGCATTGTAACAGGCTCCCCAGGAAAGCAGTCACAGCAGCAGCTTCACAGAGTTTAGGAAGTGTTTGGACAAAACTCTTAAATATGTGATGTGATTGCAGTTGTCCTGTGAAAGGACAGAAATGGACTCAATGATCCGCAGGTCCCTTCCAACTCTGAATGTTTTCTGATTTTGTGATTCTGTGATTTCACACATCACAACTTTCAAATGCTTAGCCAATCATGGTGTCATTTGCAAGATTAACATAGGGAAATTTGCAATTAATATGTGTATTTCAACACAACCATATTCAGGCACATAGATAGGGTGATCTTAGACAAATCTGTGGTGCAAGCAGTGGAAACAGATTATTCAGTTAACTGGGGCAGTTCATAAGGTGGCTGAATATCAATGAACAGCAATGATGTAATTTTATTACAGCATGAACACTGTAGAATGGAAATATCTACAGAAAGCAGCTGAGTCACAAACACCTAGTGGCATAGTTTCCGCTCAGGCAGAATTTCCACTAATGCTTCCAAAATCAGAAGGAGGCATTGACCTATTACTACTTACCACTAGCACAGCTTTCAGGGACAGGACTGGGCCATTAGATAGCACTTTTCATCCCACGAAATCCCATACTGTTTTCCAAACTACATCCATTTACAGATAGATAAAACTTTATCCATGACAAACCTGGTGGCTACAGGGTAAAATGCAGCAGAAATCCTACACACAAGTTTAGAAGGGCAGTACTTATCCTGGATTAACCTGTTACTGTGTCTGCTGAGGACTGTGGAGTTTAACAACTCATTTCTACAAAAAAATATTAGAGCAGGCCTCTAGGGAACATAGGCATTTTTATCCTAAACCCAGACATGGCATCACCACACAATGTTGCTCACTCATTTCTGCTCCATGTCAGCCATGGGAAGTTGGGTTTTCCTCCAGGTTTTGTAACCCAGGTAGGAACAGATATGGTGTTTGTGAGGTCTGACATGATGTCAACCCAAGGTTACTTTGCAGTGAAAACACTTGTAAAAGAGTTCCTATGCAGACCATCTATGTGCTCTCAGGGCACGATCATTTTACACAGGAAAGAGTTTTAATGAAATCAAGAACAAAACCAGTGGCATAAAGGAGTTTTTTAATATGGGCAAGGATGTCCCCATTGGTGATATTTAACATAATTTGTATTAAACACAGAGGATTTAGTGAATGATGAACAGCAAAAAAAAAAAAAAAAAAAAAAAAAAAAAAAAAAAAAAAAAAAAAAAAAAAAAAAAAAAAATCTTGGGATCATATTTACTGTAAGCTGCAAATATTAAATTAAGTCTTTACAAGCAACAGTATCTTTCCCGGCTAAGTTTGTTTATGAAACATCTGATGCAGTCTTTTGAATATAACTCCAGTTCTGAGCTGAGGCTGTATATATTTCTGGGTTACTGAAAAACCTTAAACCCGAGTCCACTGTGAAAAAGCTAGAGGCACTTCACCATGACAGCCTTGGTTGCTCAAACCTAAATGAGAGAAAAAAACCAAAGCATTACATGTTAAATGCTCCTACTGACAATTACAGGTGTATGCAATTTGGATATAGAAATGAATTTTTTGAATTTCATCATTGTCTCTGGAGAGACAATGGGGCAACAAGAGTGATTATAGAAGGAATTAAAAATAAATAGCATTCAAAACCATGAAAATAAAGGCTTGATGGCCATTAACTACTAATGAAAAAAGTTCTGCAGGGGTGTGACATAGCCAAGAACTTGTATTTTAACACACTGGAAATGAATCCCAGCATAGCCATTCTAATCAAAGTCAGTATGGTTTCTTTTGTCCCTATGGAAATTTAAATCAATAATACTGGCACTATCCATACTATACCTATGAATATATATTTTTGAGTTACAAAATAGCGTTGCATTGTTTTACACTCATTTCATTCAGTTTTTTAACACAGATATGTTCATCTCTATTTTTCCAATCAATTTATTCTGTTAGTATTTTCATCATTTTAAATCCCTACATTAAGTCAATAATGTTGATTACTTACCTAACACCGTGATTACACATAAGCACTGTGAACGCCATTCTAATACTGGTTATTTGCAATTTGACATCCTCATCTATATGCATAATTCCACTTGGAAAATTGAATGAAACCCTTGATTCAGAATCTGAAACACTTAGAAGTAATGATCCTGTTTACTGATTTACTGAAGTTATAGATTTTAAGCACTATTTAATAGATGAAACAAAAAGCACTATCAGGTGAAAAGGAATCATCCAAGTCGCTTTAGAAAGCATTCATACTAAATAAATAACAGGAATTTGTTGTAACTTTTGTTGTTCAGGTCTCTGAGCCTGTTAGCCTAACACCATTAACCTTACTAGTGCTTCAGTTTTCTTACATTTCAAAATACGAATCTAATAAACTCAATGTAAGAGAAAATTACATTTTGTCCAGTAGCACTTAACCACTAAATTATTTTGTCAGAATCCTACTCCAGTATTACTCGTTTATTAACATGCAGCTGACAATTTTTTTTAGAAAATATTTTATTTAGAAATATTAAAATAAATTGGAAATGGAACTGAGAGTGCTTGAGTCCTATGTGAACCATAAGCCCAAAGGAATACAGGAAGTTGCTTATAGTCCCTCACTAGTAGTGATACCTTTCATAACAGCAACAGCATAGTGTCTGAGCACTGTGAGCTTCTGAAAGTGACTTTGATGTGATGTCTGTGCCCAAACAGGGCTCTGCTGAGAACCACTTCAGAGACAGGGATCAACTCACAGTGACTGTAAGTGAAGGAAGACAGAACCACCTGGAGGCACTAATTTAGACCATGAAAAACAGGTTTAGTTCTAATTTCAGAGGTAGCACAAAAGAGGTTTTACGTTGTATTTTGGGTGACAGTGTAAAGAGAAGACAGGCTGTCAACAACACAAAGTGTATTTTGCTGTTAGTCAGTAAATTATAGTGAATAAAACCAAAACAAATGTGGATTTTTGTGGGCAGATGATTTAGGTATTTTTGTTTGTTTCCCACTTCTACTAGAGTTGAATTTGAAGTCTTGGTGAATGTGGTGCCTTTAAGTGATGCACATCTATTCAGATAATATTCAAATTTATAAGTGTAAATTAGGGAAAATTCATTCGCATATATCCACAATATTTCAAAGAGTTTCTCAGCCATTACTACACTGCAGATACTCAGTTTACTTCCTGACCTAAGCCTTTCACTTGAGATTTTAAATATACTATTTATCTCAGAAACATCATGAATTTAGGACTCATTCTTATTAGCATGGAATTAGAATAAATCTGAGGAAAACAATTGAGAGAATTAGAAATACATTACATACTAACTTTATACAGTTCAATAAGCAGATGCTGAAAGCTTGTTTGATGCCATATTTTTATTCAGAATTATTTTAGGGATTATCTAAGAGCTCTACTGTGGATTATAGAAGAAGAGTAATTTCAGTTTAATTTAGCCCTATGAACATCTGAAAGTGTTTCAGACAGGTGAAATGTACCAAGGGATGTCTTAAGCTACCACTCCAGGGACTATGAATAAAAAAAGTCTGTTGCCAAGTGGAGTTGGCATTTTACTAAGTCTGGATATAATTGTACTAGAAATCTTGAGGATACTTTGAAGCAGTCTTAAGAGAAGATATTGCCTATTGGAATTCCTTCTTAGTGCAAATTTCACTGCAATTTATTTTAGTTCAGATATTCCTGTGACATAAGATTATACTCTTGCTCTGGATATGTATATTCATATTACCAACTGAAACTGTTGAAAACTAAGTATCCTTGCTTCTGTGCCAGCTGACTTCATGTCTTGCAATTGGAAAATACTCATGAAAGCCAGACCAAGTTTTTTTTTATATACAGGCATTTAGCTGTTGGTCCATCTGAGGTGTCTGCCCATCTGCTTATCTTTTTTTGCTGTTTATATTTGATTTCAGCAGTGCTGTTCTGTGGTTTCTTTCTCATTTTCTCTACCCAGATCCTAGCCCATGCAAAACAGTCGGCCCCAGGACCTGCATTAATGTTTCATAGTACCCCAGGAACACATTTATGGAATAGAGTAAGGTGCTGACAGAGCACGCAGATTGTCTCTTCTCTCTCCGTTGCCTTCCACAAAATAAGGTTAAAACATGGAACTTTTATTACTTTCCAGAAAAAAATCCAGTGCCCCCCCCCCCCCCCCAGTCTATTTTGACATCTTTCTTTTGTAAGCAGTCAGTAGGTAACACCAGGCTTTATGAAGCTACAGTCCCTTTCGTCAAGTATCCCTTGCTGATGTTGAAGACTCTGTCACTTAGTTATTATTATACTTGAGCATACCGATTTTTCTGCTATCACCAACTTCTTTATTCCAAGACACACTATCTGAATCAGTTCTAATCTCTCTTATTGACTTGATCTTCCACTACCCATCAGTGGCATAAAGCTGGATGCCATCAAGTGACAATGTTTTGTCAGATGCTAAGCAGAGACTGTCCAGGCTTACTGTTTATAAATGAAGTATTTGTTAAATTACAGTATGCAACTATACACTCCACTTACTCCACATGCCTTATAGAGATTGACACATCATTGACACACAGAATTATGAAGTCAAGCCTTAAGATAGAAGAAGCCTATAAGATTAAATCACTTTATTATTTTTCAAACAATTAATAGCACTACACTGCTAAGTGGAGATCAATCAAGGAACTGAGAGAGGACAATAAACAAATTACTACTGTTTTCTCTGACACCTCTTGGTCTACAGACTCACTGTAATTTAATCCAGAAGCTCAGCAGATTGTAAATTTTGCATTAGAGTTGTCACTTCCCCCTTGTAAAGGATTTACTTCAAAACAAGGGTACAAGAAAGGTAATCTGCTTGGTTGTTTCAGGTGAAGTGGAACACTTGCAACTGACTCATGATCATTACAGCTGTACTGTCTATGCCATCGCCAGATGGTCAATGGTTTAGAGGTTTTACTTGGTAAACACCAACGTTTAACTCTATCAGCTTAACTGTGTGGCACCTGGGGTCCTCTATGTGTTTCAGTACCTATTGTGAAATTCACTGCAAGAAAGAATGAAAAGTGACTTTGCCATTCAACAGAAAGGTGAACTAAGTTTCTAGTTATAGTACTAGAAAAAATATTTCTTTTTCTTAACCAAACCTGAAACTTTAAGAATATCCATAGTGAACATTTCAGTGTACCTTGGAAGTAATCAGCACTGCCACATATGTGGCTGGTATATTGCCACAGCCCATATACCAGCCACATTAGAGGATATAAGCAGAGTTGAAAGGATCTAGAATCCATGTGACAGAGTTAACTGAAGCCTCTGAAAAAAAATTTAAAAGCATTTTTCTTTTCCTTCCTTCTTTTTTTTTTTCTTTTTCTTTATAGTTACTTTTATTTTTGTTTCTGTTTTTTTCTTGCTGTTTTGTTTTATTTTGTTTCCCTCACCTATGTTGGCTAGTAAGGAACAGAAATACAATTTTTGCAGCAGGACAATTGCCCATGTGCTAGTATACTAGGATATTTACATACTGCAAAGAAGTATAACCATGCGCAAAAATAGTTATTTAAATGAAAGAGACTTTATTCTTTGCCTATCCACTATCCCAGTGCAGCAGCTACAAAGCAGAGGAATTAATGTTTTGGTTCTCTTCTTAATCCCCTCACTCAATGTGTGAAAAATGTTATAGAGACTTTATTTTGCTTTCAGTTCTTTTTATTTCATTTGTATATGTAGGCAGCTGATAGAGCCCCAAATCATGCCAATCCCAGTGAGCTAGGCACAGAAGTATAAAGAAGAAGCATACAGTTGCTGGTCAGAAGAGCTTAAGGACAAAAATCTAAAGGACAAGGTAGCAGTATCATATGTCATAAAGCTTTTGCACTCCGACAATAATGAGAAACACTAGAGACACTGCAATAATTAAAAATGCTGGATGTATATTACAGTTTTTGAGTTCAAGTTTCTACATCTCCAGCAAGCATGATGCCAAACGCTCCATCCCCTTAGAAAAACCCCAACTTTCATTCAATAAAGAGGAGAAACCTTATCTTGTGGGTTATCTCCATTGTGGGTTTCTTCTCTATGTAGCCTTAAAGAAAGTACTAAAAATAAAATAGAATTCCAAATAATAAAATAGTTTAGTCTCCACAAACACTGCCAAAATGCCCAGGAAGAAGTAGAATAGGGGCACAAAGAAATATGACACATCAGAGGATGTAAAGGAAAAAAACCACAACTGCATTTACATATCTGCTTTCTTTCTGGAATCCAGCAAAAATTCTTAATTATCAGAATTTATAGAGATCCAGAGTGACATATCTACAAAAAGGGCTACTACAGTAGAGAACTGTACTAATATGTTACCAGTGTTTATTTTTCTTCTTTGTCTAAAACTCATGAAAATTACCTTGTCCTAGAAGTGGTATGGCTGTTTGGATCATCATTAACTGACCCTTACAATTCCATATTTTAGTAAGAGTCACAGAGCACAGTGTGAAATCACAGAAGCCAATGATGGAAAGATATCATGCATTGTTGCAACTAGAACCAGGAAAAAAACCTATCCACTTTGCAGAAGAAAATATATCTGCCTTTCCTGGATTTGAATTGTTCCTGCCATCTATGATTTCCCTCCTCAGCTGGTAGACCACATACAGTAATAGATAAGAAAAAAAAAAATCCATTCCAAAGTCTTAGTTTTGTCCACTTTTCTCACTATTTGCTTAATGACAGTTGCAAAAAGTAAGTGGCCAGATTGTGAGGATTTAGTGATGGAAAACTCAATGCTGTCTCTTCTCCACTGCATCCACTCCCCCAAAATATAATGATATCTTCATGCTAAATCTAACTATTTATAATAATAATAAAACCTTATGGCACTGCAATCTTTGCTCAGTACAATATCAGTAGCTTACAGAGAAAGGAAAGAATCCTGAGCAATATTTTCAGATACATTAAAAACATATATGTGCCATGATATCCCATTAACAGACATCATATGTCTCCTTTGGAGATGTTAATTCCTAATCTCATCAGAGAAATGCATGTGTGTTCTGTGTGTGTGTTTATTAAACATTGGCAATGTTTAATAAATTGTCTGTCTCTAGATGAGAGGTTATAAACATCTGAAAAGTTACACTACTTTTGGTATCAAACTTAACAAAAAATCTGGTTGTTCCAAAATTTAGTAAATTTTCCATATGATGTAGCAGCAACTGATGAGCAATGAGAAGCAGCATCATTTTAAAAAGAGTAAAGAAATGCTGGGCTTACTCTAGTAAATCTCAAGCTGAAAATGATGAGATTCTTCCAATTTACAAATTTGGCACTGTTTCTTTTAACAGTCTTGGTGAATTTTCAATCAATGTTTTGATTGAAAAAAGTTATTATTTGAGCATAATTTTTTATTAATAAATATAAGAGCTTTGTTACTGTGTGTGGCAACAGGCAATCCCTATTAAAATTAATGCTAACTAAAAAGCACAGTTCTACCTTCAAAAGCTGATTATTGCAAAATTTTTCCTCAAAGAACACTTTAATAGGTTTCCTCTGTGAGCTTAGCTTTACAGTTATACATTTCTAAATTATGCAGACAAATATATGCAATTTCTTATGAGGTCTTTTTATTTCATTGGGTAAGAAAGTTAAAACTAATGGGAATTTAAAATGAATCAGATAATGTTCAAATAAAAATTCTTTCACAGAGGATTTATAACCATTTTTTATTAATGTCTTACAGTGGAATGACTTGATCTTCATTTTCTTACAGATTTCTTTTAACTTTTGTATGTGAAACTGGCACTTTGGTCTGATTCAGAATTTTGTAGTAAATTGCTATAGTTCTTGACAATAAATTTCCCACTATATGCACTCTTTACTGATTTTTTTTTTAATTGTAATCTGAATCACTCAAGATTGATTCAAGTGAAAATTTGAAACTTTAGGATCTTTCATAACAGAATTAACTGAAAATAGGTAGATATTTAACAGCTGTGTGAGAAAAGGACATTTTGGTGATCTAAGCATTAAGTGTCAGGGTAAAAATTGTTTGCTTTCTGTGTTACAGCAGTGAATCCTAAGGTAAGGGGATAGATGTGCAAAGAATAGAAGCTCTGAGATTTTATAAAATCCAGAAGAACTACTGAATACATTTATACATCCACACAAACCATCCTGCAAGGTTTGTAAAACAGCAGGAATTCCTATGAGGCTGTAATACCTCTCAGATGCCTGAGGGTTTGTCAAATCCATGTGGAACTTGTAAGCTGTCAGTGAGGTGTTGTAGAGTTTGTAAATTTTGGCTGGACCTTAAAAAAAGTCTGGGGTTCCTGTGGCAACAACAAGCCTCCCGGTACTTTTGAACTGTTCACAGTATTAATACTTCACCAAGAGAAATGCAACTAAGCTTCTCAAAACTGCAAGGTGCTCTCTAACATCACACAGATGTTTGTAGAAGCAGGTTAGAATATGAAGAATCACCAAAATCACAGAGTTACCATCTATATATCAGGCTGTTGAAGATGAAAAACTCTCAGGAGTTTAATGATTGCAGTTATTATTGCAGTTCTTCAAACAAACTAAATTGTACACATTGGCAAACAAAACCTCTAAAATTTTAAATCAGTGGGTACTCTGGAAATAAAATGTTTTCCTCTCAAGAAGTAGAAGTGAAGATAATGTGTTCTCAAAAGCAGCTTGGTATAAAATTACTCCAGCTGTGGTTTATAAGTAACATAAACAATCTGGAAAAAAATAGTGGTTTGCGCCAGTGCATTGGTTAAAAAAGATATTTAAGATATTGTATCTTTTGCTACATGAGATCCTTTAAAATTGCTTAAAAATGTTTATATCCTCATCTAATATGAAGTCCTTTATAAACTACTCAGTTTTTGTTTCTCTGAGCCAAACAAAGCTCAAGTCCATCTTTGGCCTTCATCCCTGCTAGTAAAATATCTATATATTTCAGTCATCAGACAAAACATGGGGACAGGGAGAAAAAGAGTCATCACACACTGTTGGTATACTATCAAGTGACTTAAAAGGGGACAAGTCCTCACACAATTGTTCCCTTCTCCATAACTATTTCTGCTTCTGATATAATCTACTGTATCACCTTCAGATCTCTGGTAACTATTCAATTCTGTTTTACACAGTGTGCTGCTTTCAGCCTATCACACACAGCATCCAGGAAAAAAAAAATCAATCAAATATTAGTTGTGGTGTGATGTCCCCCATTCAAGGTATCAGCATGTGATAAATAGAAACTTACATTTTTGTTACTGAGCTATTAAATATTTGAACTTCACTGATAGGAAGGCAAAACATGGGTGTATGGGAAATTTTTGGCATAAACGGAAATTCAGTTCAAATAAAAACTCTGCAATCTCCTCAGGTGCTAGGTCATGCTTAACATTGACTCTACTTAAAAGCACATTGTATAAGGGTACAGATTTGGCTTTCATTCTTTTCTACCTCTCAGCTGCTGAACCTTAGAACACCACTTTAGGGAAAGTAGGATGTTTGAATCCTTTGTGGGGAGAGCAGAGCAGTTCTTTGTAAACATCTGCCATTTCTTCTTATATGGATGAATACATAATATTTCCAAGTACACAAATCACGTTTTAGATTTATCTCTCATTTACATAATTAATAAGAATGCAGAAAATGTTCCAGAGGCCAAGCACACACTTCCAGCATAAAATCAAAAGAAGTTTTAAGAATTGTTTCCTAGTTGGTTTCCTTAGTGTATTTTAAACCTAAGAGATGTTTATTGCAAAAACCAATATTGTTCTCAGTCTGTATGCATGTAAAGCTGGATACTGATGGAAACCAGAAGAAGGAACACGCTAAGATTAAATAATTCTCAAGCAAGTAGTGACAAACTCCTTGTCCTTGAAGCTTGTATAAATAACTTTCCTGTGTTTTTTTAACCTGTTTCCCTGGCTCTCCAGCCAGCCCAGCAGCAAGGCATGTCACTCTGATGGTTCACATCCATCTCCTTTTATTGATGTCCACTTTGGTATCTGTACAGGTCATCAATATTGTTGCCTCTCTGGCAGCCTTGCGGGACTTGGCATGTGGGGGGGAGGCTCAGCTCGCTGCCGAACTCATGGTTCCAGCCAGATGCTGGTACCAGGCTGTCATAAATCTTTTACATGACCCAGGTGAACTCTGAGGCTCAAAGCTCACTGAAAACTGATCAGGCCTCTGTTTAGTTTAACAGGCCCTTTTCAGTGACAAGTGAAGGGTTCAACAAATGCTCAAACTAGATATACATTAGTTGAAAAACTAATGGCTTTTAAAAGAATGTTTGACAATTGTTTAGGGCTGTCTATAGATCCATTATACTGATAAATGACCAACTTGGTCTATGCCAAACTGGAGATGGCCAGCAAAAAGCAACTTTGGCTATTATTTTTTTCCCCTCCCCTACCTCTCCATGCACTCTCCACATCTTTGGGGGCTTCATAAGAGCCTCATGCTGCAGTGGGCAGGAAGACTTAAGGCAGCAAAGGATACCTGTGCAGCTTATATTTAACCTTCCAATCAAACTGAAATTAAGCAAGACTGCAGATACCCCCAATGACCTGCTATTGACCGCCTGAACTTCTAAGTTAGGGTCAGATGGGGCCCAGAGTAGGAGGTCAAAAGCTGGTCAGTGCTCTTCAGCTTCAGCATGTTGAATAGAGAGACTTTATTGCTGTGATTTATGCAATTTGCACAGACAGGTTAAGGAGATCTTAAAACATGCCACAGTGCTCACTTACACTGGCTACACCATCCACTGGGAAAATAAATTCTTATTGTCCATATGAAATCTCTTGTGGATACACCTTGAAGTATTTTACTCCCTGTATTATAAAGATTCATACCCAGGCTGGATCCCTGAACATGGCAAGGTTATTGTTTACAGATTTATTTAAACAGTGTGAATGCACCAAATGAAGCACTTTACAAAGCTGATTAATTACAAAGGCAGAATAACAACCAGGGTTTTTTTGTGTGTGTGTGTGTGTGTGTGTTTTTTTTTTTTTTTGTTTTTTTTTTTTTTTTTTTTTTGTGGTGGGGAGAAGGGGGAAGGCACACCTAAACTTAAGATTATGGCGGCAATTTTAACACAGTGAAGACTGATTTTTAACCAGCCCACAGACAACAATCTTTGGTGTTTCCTTCAGTTTTACATATGTTCTTTAGTTTGTTTTTTTTTGTTGTTTTTTTTTTCAGAAATTCTAGTAGTTGGAAAATTATCAGATCAATCATAAGGAAGAATTAAATAAATTTAAGATCTCTTAGTACTTTGTAATCAGAAGACATTTTCTTCGTGCTGAAGCTTAATACAGAGTAGATTAATTTTAACTTTCACACCCAAAACAGTTTCAAGGACTGCCCTAGCTGCTACTCAGTCTCTAGGTCTTTGCAGAACAGAAACTGCCAGAGTGATGTGGATTTTCTTACAGACTCATCTCTGACCACCAGACTTTTTTTTGCTGGTGATCAAAGCAAGAAACTGAAACCTAGTCATCAAAAATGAAAGGACAGGGTGTTTAAGCCTTTTAGAGCTGACTCTTTTTCATTGTAGTAGTTCATATTTCTTGTGTGTCTCTTACCTCCAATTTAATATACCTAATATAACAATGTATTAGTCCATAATAGGGTATAATTTTATTTGACATAACAAGGGAAAGGAAGAGGTAAAAATTGCCAAGATCTACTGAAAAAAATGGCCTTAGCAGATGTGTGGCTGCTTATTTTCAGAGGTATGTTAAGAATGAAGATTTAACAGGCATATACCTAAGTTATATTTACATGAAGTTTCAAAAATAGCTGAGCATGAGCCAGTTTAATCTGTTAAAAATTGTACCATCACAAATAAATATATTTATAGAACAGAGCAATCCTGGTGGTTAAATAATAATTTGTTCTTATAAGATATTATACATATTATTTTTAGTTATATACTACTCTGCCATAAGTATAATGAATATTTTTAAGGCTGCCAAATATATATTTATCTGAAAGACTGAAACAGATACCAGAGACACTTTTCAAGTTTATAAGACACATTGCAACTGCCTATAGAAATATTTTTTACTTGTAGTGAAAAATAGGAAAAGCTATGAGCTTCTTACTCTGCAAACTCAGAGATTCAGGTAGAAATGCCATCCACTGATTTACACATAAAAGATTCTGCAAACAAGTAGGAGAAGTAGAATATGATCTCTCACCAATCTTCAGAGCCAGTGTTGATAGCTGTGGTCCTGTTTTAGCCCGCTGTATGCATACATAAATAAAGACAGCCAGTATTCCCAAAGCACAGGAGAGAGGATTTTTTTGCTACAGGATTCCCCAGATAACTCTAAAATTTTCTCAAACTGAAGGACAAAAGTTTGCCACATATATTGTAGTTGAACAACTGGTACTTTTAAGTACATTGTCATGAATCAGCTGGTGATTTCATGCTTTGCTCTCTCTTTAACAGTGAGCCTCTAGAGACAGGGAAAAAACTAGACAGAGATTAGAACCAAACTACCATAAAATGGGTTGTGGTAATATGAAGGTAATGAGTGAGAGACCTAAGGTCTCATTTCTTTGATTATATTATACAGTAGAAATTTAATATAACTAAGTACAGCAAATAGTAATTCCCATTGTTACTTTCTTTGTGAAAAGGAAACTTCTGATAGATTGTCTGTGCACCCCAAATTCCCACTGTATTTTCAATGCTATTCTTAGCCTTCTGAGATGGTCAGCTGGAAGGAGATCCCATTGTCTATATCTCATGATCCAAAGCTATACCTGTTGGTTTATCATTGTGGTTTTCTGGTGATGTTGTTTAGGATTTCTACTCTCCAATTAAGTACTCCCACAAAAAAAAAAAAAAAAAAAAAAAAAAAAAAAAAAAAAAAAAAAAAAAAAAAAAAAAAAAAAGAGTCTACTCCCCCCCCCATTTCCCCACTTCGCACAAAAGGCAAAGACAACAGTTGAGAATTTGAGATAAGAAAAATTAACAGTATCAGCAACAATATTAATAACAGAAATGTAAAAGAGAGAGAGTGAGTCACATGTAAAAATGCTCACTGCAGAGCCTATGACAATAGAAAGTACCAGTCAGCTCCCCTCCATGTTTTCTTCACTTGAAGGAACCCGTTTTCCTAGAAGAGAGTCCCTTTACCCTAGCCCCAGCAATGACATGGTATAGAATAATATCCAGCTCCTAGCCATGCTTTCTCCTGGCTAAGGCAAAAATTAGCCAGGATCTGAACAGGTGGGAAGTCTATCCCACATTCTTAAAAAGTCTGTTATAGAGCCCTGAGAAAGGAGACCATGATTTCCAAAAGGTCTAAACTTTTTTTAGACATTTCTGGAAACTAAGGGAGTATAAACCATCAGTGGAAAAGAAAACAATTTTTGGAGGTTCAGTTCAGGGAAAGCTCCAAAGCTAATTTGAATCTTGTCAGAGTTTGACCTAAAAATTGAGCTGTATTTGTCAGAGGAACACTCTTTTTCAATGTGTTTCTAAAGCTGACTCCAGATAGAACTGCAAATATTGCAATAAAGCTGATTGAACAAACAGCATGATGAAAGAATCACAGAATCACAGAATAAGCTGAGTTGGAAGAGACCCACAAGGGTCCCACATGAGCCAGATGGTCACCCACCCCATGTGTTTATCCAGCTGTGTGCTGCACATTTTATCCATAAGGATACTGGGAGAAACACTACTGAAAGATTTTCTGAAATCCAAAAAAGAGTGCATCTACTGGCTTCCCCTGATCAAGGGCGCCCATAGGGTGGGTGACTTTGTCATAATAAGAAATCAGGTTTGATAAGCAGGACTTTCCACTCATAAAGCTGTGTTGGTTCTGACTGATGACTGCTTTGTCTTTCAGCTGTATTTCAGTATCTCCCAGAATAATCTTCTCCATAACTTTACCAGGCATAGAAGTGAGACTGACAGGACTGCAGTTTCTGGGAAGTGAGACTGACAGGACTGCAGTTTCTGGGGTTCTTCTTGCCTTTCTTGGAAATTGGGACAATGGCCAACAGCTTCAGCTGGGACTTCTTCCTAAAACCACTCAAAATCATCTAGAGAGGTTTTGCATTGCCGTCAGGTAGCTCTGAGGATTTTTGGATGAATTTCAACAGCCTCCATAGACTTTTAGGGGTGTAGCTGGAGTGGGATAATTTTAGGGAAAGAATTATCTTGGATGATGGTCAGTTTGTGATCAATATAATTTTCAAATACCAAAAATATGCATAATTTGGAAAGTGAGAATATATTGACAGCTTCAGTACAACAAAGTGGTTTCTAAACAATTGGAAAAATGAATAGAGTCACAGGTTAGACATAAATTATTTTCTGTACAGACTGCAACATCCTTTCCAGGGGAAGTTCATGGATTTTGAGGGTCCTTAACACAGGCAATGCAAAAGTTTGACTGTTTGTAGACGGAACAGGAAAACCTAAGATAGTCCTAAAGTTTAGGTTGAGAAAGATATTTTAACATATTGAGTGAGTTTTGCGCTGTCTGAATTTCAAGCTGGTGAAGAATCAATGAAAATTGGTAAAAATATTATGATATTTATAATTTGTATACAAAATAAAATAAAAATTATTATAAATTGGAACAAATAAAGACTGAAAGAACAAATAAAAACTAAGACTGAATGCGCATGAAGTAGGTCCAAATTGAAGTTTAATATGGTTGTTAGTAATGCAGCAATTAATACTGTAGAAACAGAGCATGACTTTCATCTTTGTGTGAGGAAAGGGCAAGACAGAAAGGTATTCTGGTGCTTAATGATCACTCAAGTGCAACATTTTAAACTTCACCTACCTGGTGCCTAACCATTAAATCCAAATCTGTACATGAAATTCCTTTTTGGATGTATCTGCACACTCTACAAAGAAATCCCAGACCTGACTTGCTGACATTTTCTCACCTTTGACAACAGACCATTAATATAGACTGTCAAATATTTTGCTTATACTTTCTCTTACTTTCTTTGAAAAATATACTCTCAGTCTGCAAATTCCTAAAGCAGTTTGGAATTCTGGGTGTTCAACACTGTACACAATGAGAAAAAAATTTCAAACAACTTTATGAGACTTCAGTCTGGCATTCAAATAGGTTTAGCTTTCCTGTCCTTTACCAAGAAACTTGGAAACTGATTTATTCTCCCTTATATTACACAATGAAGACTATTTATTTCTTTTGGTTTCCTAACTTAGTATGTTAAATATTTTGTTACCACGCCAAGATTAGAGAGTCACTCAGATTGATGGGCACAGAGGAATCCTAAAACACTAGCAATGTGAACTGTGTTCTTGAGTGGCTTCTACAGGACACACTAATTTCTAGCTAGGATTTACATTCTAATGTGAAAGAAGATAGCTTAGTTTTATCATATGGAAACACACTGTGGAACAGTCAAGCACCAACTTCTGGCTTTTAATTGCAAGGAAAGTGATTGCACAGACTTCATCTAATATGGCCTTATGTTCCCATAAATGAAGAAATCTGTAATATCAGTCTCAGGTATTTAGCTTATTTCCATGAGGCTAACTAAAAGTTGCATGCAAAAGAACCTCATGAGAAGTCAGGTTAGAAAGAAAAATAATACCTTCTTTTAAATGGAGCAAGAAACTTTGTTTAAGGTCAAAACTGAGGTCATAAAGAGGCTAATATGGGCTTAGCATGCAGTGCAGCTGCTGTATGCTGTATTTATTCTGTGAATAAAAAAGAAGCTTTTGTGCTTTTACTCCCTGCATGTTCCTAAGTAATTTCTTCACTCTGGTACTTAAACTGATATATATATATATATATGTGCGTATATACAGATGTATTATATATATATATATGTGTGTGTGTGTGTGTATATGTATTTTATATATATATGTATGTATGTATGTATGTTTTAGTTAACCTTGACATTTATATATTTGGCAGCCAGCTATTTACTTTAAAATATAAGATTTCAAAATTTAACAGTATGATACAGGTTCAATAGGAAGAATCTCTTGAAAAATTATACTTCTAAATTCATGTGCTTTTACAGTGGCAAATCCATTTCTTTTGGGTGGCTAAAATCAGTGTCTTCTGTCACGTCCTGTAATGGCAATTAATACCTTATAGAGGGGAAATTCAGACCAAGTTCTGAATTACTTTAAAACAGAGGATCTAAGGAAACAAACGTGTTTTTTAAGGAGCTAAACTTAAAAGAAATCAAATAAATAAGCTCTCCTATGTTCCTTTCTGACTCCACAGACACCAACGAGAGAAAGAAGCAATCAAGGCTTTTTTTTACAATGAACTCCAAAAAAAAATTGAAAAAGACACATTCTAGAGATGAGTGGAGAGGATTGCCCAGATTAAATCCACCAAACAGAATCATAGAAAAAAATGTAATTTCATAATTCAGAGGCTACTGAGTGTATTTTACGTTGGGAAAGAGCACTTCTACTCATTTTCAGTAACTCTATGCTTGAAAATTAGCAGCATTTTAACAGGGCTATTGCCCCTGTAAACGTGGAACTGTCTGTTTAAAATTGGGCCAATAAATATTGATGGGGATAATTGTTCCTGCACTTGAACTGTAGAAGGATAGAATGGTGAGTATTAACCAACATTTGCATTTGTGCTTGTTTTGAAAGCCCTGGAGATCCAGTATTGCCTTCTGCACTGTTCACGTTACAAAGGACCACTGACCACTGACCAGTTTGAGAAAATGTTGTAGCAAAGGTTAAATCAAAACATTCAGCAGAAATACATCACACCTAAATAAATAAACACAATGGCAATGCTTAATAGAAAACATATAATTGTCCTTTGGCAATTATATTTTTTCTGAGACCTCATCCATCACAATTTCTTATTTATTCCAACATTAACTGCCACATTTTGTCTCCACATACTTTTCAAATTGTCACCTTGAACAGCAAGATTTTAAAAGCCAGGTATGCACTGGGGAAGAACTGGCTTTTGGTTGTTTTCTATTAATTTTACTTTTTAAACTTTTGTTGAGAAAGTTTGTGCATTCTTCTATGTGTCCATATGTCACCAGGAGAAAATTGTTTGCTGACACCCAGATCTTTAATTCGTTAGGTGAGACAATCTGGTTAATCAGATAAGGAGGACCTTATGCAATGGTCATATAGTCTGCAGCATCAATTTACTCAGACTTACACTTCGCTCACTTGATTTGCCCAAGATGCGTCAGAGTAAAAAGTTAGACAGTTCAGTTCAAGAAGATCTTTTAAGTGAAAGGTACAGCACACTTTGAGGAAATACAATTCCCATGGGGCAATGTTTAAGGTGGATTAATGAAAAAAGGCAATGGACTCTGTCTCTGCAAGTATGGTTGAGATTCTCTGTGACTTGTATAGGTGAGTGATGCATAAAACACCCATTCAATTCCATAATTTGAATTATTTCTAGCTTGATAAATCACTGCTAAAGATGGTGTGCTTCTCTCTGTGGGAACACCACTTAAAATGTCTGGAAGTTATATCAAATTAGAAAGCATGCTGCAGCTGTTAAATAAGGGTCTTCTCCACTGGCTCTGAATATGATGTCCATCTATCAAAGACCTCTGACATTGCCTGTCACTCAATCTGGACACAGAGAATATGGGATTCCAGGCAGATGAGAGCTGAAACTGAAGCTCCAAAACTCTTCCTTATGCTAGTGATTAGGTGCAGCTGTTTTGCTTCACATTTTGGAACACTTGAACTCTGCATCTGCCACATTTTTACTGGACTGCATGTGCAGAGTGTAAAAAAAGGTAACATGCCCTGGCTAGACAGCAGATGTGAGGATAAAGAAAAGTCTCCCTTAAGAAAAAAAAAAAAAAAAAGAGAGAAAGATTTGAAAAAAAGTAGAAATTGAGAGGCAAGAGGAAGAAATTGAAGAGAGACTATCAAAATTAGAAGAAGACATTAGTCTGTTTTCCTAAGATATAGGGAATATAATTAATAATATAGGATATAATTTTACAAAGATTTTCCTTAAATGTTACAAAGAAAGTAAATTTGCTCTTTAAACACATATTTGCACTTCTAAATCTACCCAAAGTTAAAAGAGTTTTTAGAAATTCAAATGCTACCTCTACGTTTTCACATTTTGTATAAGAAAACATTTTAATCAACAATATTTCAGGCGGAAAACAATGCATAAATACTAGCCTACAGAGGATAAATTATATGAAAAAGCCAAGCCTAACATTTTTGCAAACTGTCTTAGGGGGTCTTAATTTTCATAGCTCTAGGTCTGTTTAAAAGGAGCTTCTCAGAGAAGCCTCTTTTATAAATTGATGAAACCTTTTTATTCTACATATTTGGTCAAATATTCACTATTTAAAGCTAGTCCTACCGCACAGAAACCTGGCACATTTTTCCACTGGTTCCCATAAGACCAGAATCAGTGTTTTCACTTATTCTTCTTATAAGAAGATGACAACTTCTTATTGACACTACAGGAGAAATGAAGGCAGCATGGCTTTTTTTTTTTTTTTTAATGTATTAAATGAGAAGGATACTCAGTGGAGGAATATAGCAATTCAATATAAATGGAGTCTGAAATGTATTTAGGAAAAACCTGTACTTGCAAACGCATATGTAAGAGGAGTTTGTTTAAAAGAATTAAAGAATAGTTCTACTGTTCACCAGCAGAGAGCTTTAGTCAACAAGAACTCTTTACGTTCTTTCCATTGCCTTTTTATGACTTCAAGAGGGTTGGGTAGAACATGCTTCTCTGATTCACTGTGCATTGCAGAGAAAAAATTTATTGGACACTCAGACTGTCCTGGATGTCCTGATTGAGAAGCATTTCTGGACATCCATTTCAAGAAGCAGAAGCTCCTGCCTCCTGAGTTGCCAAACTATCTGAGAAAAAGTCATTCTTTGACTGGGGTGAATTCCCTCCATCAAGAGAACTGCAGCCTGGCTGGAAATACAGATTATATAAATGAGCTTCCAGTTTGCAGAAAAGGTTTACTGGGAGTGAAAACCTGGATGCTTTATTTCCACTGCTGCAAAGGTGTGGAACTTTTTCACCCTTCAGAATAGGAGATGGAATCTTTGTCTGTAAATAGGAACAACAGTCACATGCTTTTTTAACCTAAAGTAAGAAATGTGAGTGGGAGAGGATAGGTTTCATCTGCTGTGGTTTAAAAGTTGTGATTACTGAGCTTTTCTTCCATTCACAAATTTTGCTACTTGAAAAGAAAGCTAAGGTTTTCCTACACCAGAAAGTAAACCTGACCTCTTTTTACTTCCAAATTAAAAAAAAAAAAAAAAGTTTTTCTTATTTCCCAATTATGACAAGGTTTCAAAACAGGTTAACACCTGCTGCTTGCTATTGGAGAAATACAGGAAGGGCAAGGAGCAAGTGTGTTATGAGTAAAGATCTTGTCTTTTGAAGAAAAAGAGAATTTTTTATCTCTTCTCATTTATCGCTCCTCGTTTTGAAGGCTCATTTGGGAGGGAGATGTTATAAAAAAAAATTGTCATTCTTGGTACCCTTCTTGCAACCCTATGCGTAAGGATATAATTAGACAAACATATCCTCTGACATCATGATCATGATCGGTTCAAAAATGATCTGAAATCATGATTGAAGAAGACAAAAAGAAAACTGTGGATATTTTAAAATATTTTTTCCCCTAGTGATCCCTCTGGTTTTAAAACAAACTTGATTTGAAGGCATGGGGAGGGGAAAAAAGAGGAAAGAGAAGGGTTAGGGAAGAGAAAGAGAAAAACAAAGAGAAGGGGAAGGGAAAAGGGAAAGAGAAGGGAAAGAAGTCCACAGGTAGAACAGAGCAGAATTATTTTAATTGGTTGTATGCCAAAACAGTAGCAGTACAGAAAGGAGGTATTGTAAAACCCAGTCCTATAAGATCAGACAGAGGAATAATTCTGTGCAATTTTTCTCTCCATTGAGAGAAGAAAAATTAAGAGAGTATTCAAATAATCCAGAATTGGCAAGAAAATTTAAATTCAGCATAAAACATCTTCATTAAAGAAAATGACACCCTAAAACCGGTAAGCCATTTCATTAGTTTCATATTGCATTGAAATTTCTTAGGCAGGGTAAGGAGAAGAAATTGTGTTCTTTAAGATATGAAGTGGGAGAGAAGAGACATGATTTAGTGATGGTACCAAAACAAGTATGATCTTGGAAGGAGGTAAAAATTGTGAAAACTGATCTGTTGATAGAGAAGAAAGAAGAAAAAACTAGGAGAAAGAATTCAATATAAAGATGACAACAAAGGGGCTAGAAATTGAAACTCTGATTGTGACAAAAGAAATATGGAAAATATGTGGGTGGCTGCAGACCTTTGACCATGTAACACTGTAGGAAAGTCTGAGGTAGCTCCAAGGCAAATTTCAGAAGATCTTTGAAGAATGAGAGTGTCTTCCCAGCACTGTATATGGCTTTCCTAGAAAGACTCTGTAGATCAATGATTCATATCTAAAAAATTGTAAGAATAGAACAAAAACATGAAAAAGGCTAATGAAATAATTGGAAGACACAAAGACATCTGATCTCTGCTGAGGTTAGTCTCTCACACACTTGGTGGAATCAGCTGTTACTTGAATTCTGGACAGGAGAATTTCTTGGACAGAACCCTTTAAATAAAGTAACAAGAAGATTGTGAAAGCTGCAAAAGAACTCTGCTCATGGATGAAAGTGAGAAGGCAGTAAGGAGGAAGATGAATCATGGGTATGAAATGTTCTTCATTGTGGTGTAGGATGCTCCAAAATGGTGAGTCAGGCCCCAGCAGAGCCTTGAAATGAGGTTGTCAGTTTTGTAGGTCTTGTTTAACTTCAGGATTTGCTATAAAATATCACAATGATGTTTGCTTTCCCATGGATGATCTGCAAAAATATCAGTGTTGATTTGGAAAAGTAATTTTAGCACTTCTATCTCTTATAATTGAACTGAAAATTAGAGATGCAGGAGGACAGACAGAGAGGAGAAGAGTGTCTAAGTTAGAAACAAGTACCCACTTTTTTTCCCAAACCTCTTCATTCATCTTTCTTTTATTACAAGACCTTTTTTCCTTTGTCTGTTCTCTGTTCTTATTTTTTTTTGTTTTTCTGAACTGTTTATTCCTCCTTTCTAGTGTTTTTTTATACCAGCAAATCTTCTTTTTTAAACTCCTTTTTTATAAATTTCTCACTATTTTGTTCTTAGCCCTACATTAGTAGATAACTTTCCACTTCATTGTTCACCACCTTCCCTAACTCTCCTTTATCACATATTTTTCATTTATTTATCTTTAATTTTCTTCACTTTTTCACTATATTATCCATGCCAGAACTTCAGCAAAAGATCAGAAGGGAAAACCTAGTACATAAATAAGAGATCTGATTGCAGTTCAAATGTAAGTAAATAAAAACGTTTTTGCATAAGCCACAGTTACTAAGAGCAGTCTGTAGATTTTACTAGGTGAAAAACTTGGGAAATCACAACAGAAAGCACAGAAAAATCAATTTTCTTCATACAAGCTTGTCTAAAGTAGCAAGTCTTTTGTAGGTATTTTCTTTTTTTCATTAATATGAAATGAAAACTTTAAACATCTTTGCTGTAAAATATGGCTTCAGAGACAAGTTAACTGAATTAGTATTATTTTCTCCTAGCCCTAGAATATAATATCTTTTCACTTTCTGTTGTGAAAAGGCAGAAGTGATTTACTGATCAGAGAATTAATACTATTCCATACAGCGTATTTTAAAGGATGTAATCACCCACATGTTGGTGGGTTGATACTTGTCACCAGGACTACAATACTGTGCAAGTTCACTCTCCAGCATGAGCTATACCAAGAGATATGGTATGTCTGCATGGAAATATATATTCTAACTTACCTTAATTCAATAATCACATTTTATAACCTTTTAATTGACTAGTATTAGGTGTTTGGCAATTAAATGATTGTAGCCAACCACCCATTCAAGTTAATTGTCTGTAGTTCATGCTGGTCACTTTTGGTATGCTTTTTACTGTGTTCAGGACACAGCATTTTTCCAATTTCTTAATGGGCTACATTTATCAATGGAACTACAGCAAACCTGTCATTGTGTGTATTACAGAAGAATAATTAATCTGATAGCAATCTTATTAGAGGCTGTTATGAACAACATTAAGTGTGGGCTACATTTGAGATGTCAGTGTAATTACTTGCATTTACAGCAGCTGAGGATTGGGACATATGTTCGACCACAAGGAATGGTAATTCCTTTATATATCGATCAAATCCTTTCAGGTATAAAAAGTTGGTATAAAGCTTATCTGATTTAAAAACAAGGTTTCTGAGAAGAGTAAGGTGAGAATAACTGAAGATAGTAGCAGTTCCTCCATACTTATACTCATGTAGAACTCAGTTTGGTCCTGTACAGAAGGACTAATTGTGAAGTCTTAAAGGTATTCCATTAATGCAAAATGAAGTTTGAGAATAAAATGAAAATTAAAATTAATCACTCTTGTCAAGTAGCTTTCTTCGTGTTCTCTGTGTTCAATAAATGTAATAGAAATGTTGAAAATATTTCCTGAAAAAGTGTAATTCCATCTATATTTAACTATTTTTCTCTGCTGGGCCAGCATGGTTTACAAACATTGGCCCTTTGGCAATATGTCATGTGGGCCATTCTCAGAAATACAGGATGATAATGGAAATCTTTCAAGGTCAGCAGGGAAGAAGCTACTCTGATTTCAGATACTAGAGTTGACCAAATTACAGGTTTTGATGCACATGATTTTCAACCAGCATATGGGCAATCCATGTCACTGCACTGCTCTCTTGGCAACAGTCTGGTGTTTGACTGGGAATAGGCACAGGTCCTTTCCTGTTACTGAGCTATAATGTCCCTGGGAAACACCTCTCTGCTGTGAGCACCTTTGCCTATTCCCCTCTCCAGAAGTCATCTGATAAAGAACATTCAGGTTTTATGGCTTTTAACTTTCAATAGGTGCTGTAGGAATAAATGTGTTTTTTAAAAAAAAACCTAGTATGTGTAGGTATAGAAGAAAGGATTACAGGAGACCTCACCCCTGATAAGTCACAGTTGTACCAAGTACCAAAGAAGATGAACAGCCTTGCCCTTAATGGATTGCAGCTGTGACTAGTAAAGGTAAGCGTGATAAAAGGGGTGGGTTAGCTGGCTAGAGAGAGGATCTGGAAGAAGGTAATGTTGGGAGGGCCTTGAGGAAGAGTCCTGAAAAAGGAGATACTGAAGGAGCAATCCTAAGAACTGGGTAAAACAGGAGAGAGAATTACTGCTGCAAGTTCAGTCTGGGTCTGCAGTTAGAGCCTGTTGTTGGAACCTGCAGTCACAGTCTAGCCCAGTAAAAGCCTGCAGTCAGAGTTTGGAAACCAATACCTGCAGTCATAGTAGCAGGAAATAACCAGCAGTCAGAGGTTGCAAGGGAAACATATAGTAGGAGCTTGCTGGCAGCCAGAATCAGTGAATAGTTTGAGTCAGGATAATCGAATTGTGAAGAGGAATAAACCAGGACCATTTCCATGCTGTGATAAACAAGTAAGTCTGTATCTTGGCTCATTTCTATCCTCTAATGAGAGGGCTGCTGCAACATAATGTACACAATTGAAATGAAAGTAATTAAAACACTTCTATGCATCTTAAGGAGTTTGTTGTGTTATGCAGTTATTCAGAATTATAGTGTCAAGATTTTACTCATTAGTTTGATCCAAAATTGTAATGTGTGAGTTCATGTAAGTATGCCTGTTGAAGCAGTTAGTACAATAGAACAGGTACAATGTATCAGTGAAAACATGAGCTGTAGAATTGGTATTTTTATTCGTGATTTTGAAAAATGCAGAGTGAAAGCATGTCTTCACTTTCCTCTCTTGTAGCTTAATCTTGGACTATATGTAGTCATGTGTGATATCTTGTCATATGTTGGTAAGAAAACAATCTCTTGTACAAGTCTTTTTAAGCTGCCTATAGGAGCTCATTCAAGTGCAAGTTCTGCACAGGTACCCAGCTGTCCTGATTTAGGACAAATTAGGAGGAAAATCTCCACGAGGAGACAAACCTCCACTACCCCTTCCCCCCAACCCCGGGTTTGGGAAGGAACTCCTCGGAGGAAAAGTGGAAAAAACCTGTTTATTAACCAATAACAAAAGGAAAAGAACACTCCCCAACACAGGGAAGAAAAAA